>VNKF01002686.1:0-24460 GCA_008044355.1 Drosophila lacteicornis
ACTTGATTATTTTTGTAAGTGGCTCGTATATAAACTGCAGCTCCGTACGCTCGCTCTGACGCATCGACGAACGTGTGTATTTCTTGAGTAATTGGCACTTTTCCATCAAAGATATGCCTCGGGATTTGCATAGTATTCAATGATTGCAAATCAGAGCGATATTTCCTCCAATCATCCTGGAGGTGGTGTGGGAGTTCATCGTCCCAACCCAGGTTCAGTCCCCACAGAGTTTGCATAAATATTTTTGCCTTCACTACAACAGGGCCAAATAGTCCTAGTGGGACGAATATCAGTGCAGATTCGGAACTTACAACTCGTTTGGTGATAGTTGAAGCTTCGCTCTTTTGGGATCGCCCACATAGTTGATCCTTTTGTGGTATCCATAGAAGACCCAACGTCTTCACACTGTAGTGTTTCAGTGTTTCGTCTAGCTTTACATTGTTGACAATGTCTTCCTTAGGAATTTCTGTCAAAACTTGTTCGTTGTTTGAGCACCATTTTCGGAGCTTAAATCCGGATGGCAACAATATTTGGTTTAGTTCTCGTTGAATTTGAACTGCTTCCGGAATACTGTCTGCTCCAGTGAGGCAATCGTCGATGTAGAAATCATGCTTTAGTACGGATGGTCCAAGTGGTAGTTTTTTATTGACCTTCTCGGCCAAATATCCGCGGGTATGTTTTAGGGGTTCACTTGTTGCATACGTCCGAGTCCTTCATACTCCTCCATAAAGTCACGTACCCTTTCCAGATTTCAAGTGAAATTCTCCGCTCCAGTGCCAGGAATCTGTTTGTTGCAGTTACTTGTGATGCCTCCAGGGCTGAAGATTGTTCAGAAAATGGGAGTTTTACAATGAATTTTCCAACTGCTGCAACTTTGAGATTTCGTACGAAATGTTTCTCGCAATGAGCCTCTATCGGCGATCGATGCTTTTCTTCAGTTTCCAGAGTTTCTAAAGTCCAAAAGCGATCCAACAACGTATCAATTTCTTCATCTGTGGCTGCAGCTACACCAATTGCAGCTGAGATGTGCTCCGCAGAGACTTTTCCGGCGACAATACATCCAAGTTCTGTATTGGGCCTCCTGGCTTTAATAGAGTCTGGTTCGGTAGTAGCAATGAGTAGTAGTGCTCGGCTCCGATAAGCATGTCAATCTTTCCTGGCTTATCGAAGTTTGGATCGGCTAGGACAATGTTTCTCGGGATTTGCAGCTTTGATGTGTGGTAACACAAAAGCTTCAACTTGTTGAGTAAAGTCATTATGCATTGATTTCATCAGAACATTTACTCTGGCTCTACTAGTTCTTGGAGTTTTAGAGATAGCATTGAAGCAATTCGTTCAGAAATAAATTTTATTTGTGATCCTGAATCAAGCAGAGCTCTGAAGGTTGCAACCTGACCATGCTTGCGTTTGCTGCCACTTTGACAATGTCGAGTAGGTTGTAACTTTTGTTGCTTGCTGCACCTACAGTAAGCGATTGTGGCTCGGTTGCGGCACCTGATGTGGTTTCAAGATGCAGCAATATATTGTGTATTTTGTCACATTTAAAACACGTGCGACCTCGGCATTCCTTTGCTAATTTTTCTAATCTAATTTTTGCTTGATGATGGCAATCAATATTGTATCCCGTACTGTATCGATATGCCTTATCAACCTTTCTGCCTCTCCGGTTACGGTGGTTTTGAGATACCACATTTTCCGTACGGTGGGAATGTTAGTATCATGGACCATGCATCGAATCGTAAAATTGAGTCCATTTGAGCAGATCCCCATCGAACTTTGGGATGCTGACTCTGGGCAAGTGCACATCTTCGTTGCTTGATGTATTGCTTTTTGCCCCTAAGACCGCATGAATTTCTTTTTCCAGTCTTAGGAAGGACTGCATATCATATCCTCTCTTAATTGGGTCATCGTATTCTTCGTGAACGGAAAAATGAATTTCTTGCGTCTGAGACCATAGTGATTTTATCAAAGCACTTGTAATGGTCTTTCCTGAGCGCGGTTGATAGACACGGCATCGCCTTTTGTCGGCGACATGCCGATCTGAGTTTATCAGATGCTATCATGGGCTGATGTATACTTCCCGCTTCTGGATTTGCATCACCGTGGCTTGTTGAAGCATATTATCGAGTGTTACGGCAGTCATCGTAGAACTTGGAATGCTCAGTCCTGAGCCAAAGGATGATTGAAATCCTTCAAAGATCTAGGATGTTTCCTAGACCGTCGGGGTCACCAAATGTTAGTGTGTAGGCTTAGGTGCATACAGTACATAAACTGTCTGCCTTGTGGCGCCGCAACTATAACATGAACCAGTTGGACTATAGATGGTGCACATGAGGCTCTGAAGACTCAGCGACAGCCTTTGTTGAATGCAGCCAAATGAGTAAAGCTTGCGTTGTGGTCAAAACAATTACTGATTTTATTGAGGAAACTTAACAGTATTTATAGCTATACAAGGAATACAGAATATGCTTATTTCAACAAAATTGTGTTTAACGTTGCCCAATTCGACTTCTTCATGTCAGCATAATATGCATTCGCGCTTGACCTGATAATTGCTACCTTTTTGTTATCGTATATACATTAAAGAGACTGAACAGTATCTTGTATTTTGTGGTGTGTGCGACACAACACATTATGAGTGATTATTTTGATAAAAATAACTGTAACGAAATTATGCTTTATGCCATTTGAAAGTACACTTCAATACCTCTAAGCATAATAGAAAATTGTACTATATGTTATATTTTTCAGAAATCTAAAAAAATATAATATTTTTATTTACAAAATCGTGCGAATGTAATTTGAGATTTGCCCATATATATTCTTGATCAGCGTCACCAGCCGAGTCGATTTAGCCATGTCCGTCTGTCCGACCGTGTGAAACAACAGATGTCAGAGACTATAAGAGCTAGAGTTACCAAATTTGGTGACAACATTCGAATCTGTTGCACGCATATCAAGTTTGCTTTAAAATTTAGTCACGCCCACTTGCGCCTCAAAATTCATAGTAAAAGTTATATAAGCTATGGTCGTGATTTTCGGCTTTGAGTAAATAGATAGAATAAATGAATATGCTTGAGCGGACGTCTTCAGAAAATTTGAGTATAATCGGATAATAAACATGGGAGATATTAGCAATAAGGTTAGAATTTTAAGACACCCCACTAAGACGCTATTGCAACCAGCGTAGCCTGTAGCCGTCTGGGTCGTGGGTTCGAGCCCTGATCGCGCTCAGAACTTTTTTTTTTTGCATTTCATCCTTTTTCTTTTGTTATTATACCCGTGATAAACTAAAAATGCAAAAAATAAAAAAAATTTGTTGTGTGTCGGAATTGAACTCGGGTCAATTCTGCAATATTTAAATACATCGGCTGCTTGGACAACTCGGCCATTACCTATATTGCATATGAAGCGGTCATTTTCATACTAAGTATGCTTCGACAACTGTTGACCTTATTTTGGCAAAACTGATTTAAAATGCATTAACTATCGGTAGCGAACTAGCTAGGAGTGGAAAGATAGATCGAAACGGGACTGCCAACCGGGGCCAATTCACTTTTTGAAAAGATTTGTTAACCCGTTACGAGTGGAAAAGTTGAAACAACGGAGTTCGAATCGCAAGTTTTCGGGCATACGTTTTCTCCGTTGTTTCAAACCGAGCAGAACGAATTCGAAAGAGAGAGCCGCCCGCCAGTGGGTAAAAAAATAATTTGGAGGCCAATAATATTTTATGTTTATGCGGGAAAAAAAAACCCCACCGACGACAAGTGGGAGCGGATAGCAAACTGAAAGGAACACCTGGGAAGCCGGAATGGTGAACTATCCAGGTGAGTGGTTAGGTGCACGAAATAATAGCACAGAGAAAACATTTGCTATAATTTCTAGAGCCGACCAGATCCAGTTTCCGTTTCAATTTCAGATTCTGGGTTAAAATGAAGGCAGACACTTATTCTGTTAAATTAACGTTCCAAATTAAACATTTACCTTTTATTCATCTCTTCACTTTATAGGTGCCCAAATCAATATTTTTTTTAGTGTAATTTTGTCTTCAGCTTCGATCGAACACTAACATTTGACAGCCCAAACTTCCGATCCGCAAAGAAACCGAATGTTCAACGAACGAGTGTCCAAATCACACAAAAAGAGAATAAATCTGATCGGCCAGCTAAGAAATACCACTGCTTTTGTGGTGCTTAGGTATTTTGCCGAGGCCCTGGGCAGTTCCCTTCTAAAATTGTTTACCTTATCCTTAGAAACATCCCAATTTCCCTTTATCTACAAGGAATTGTTCGTCATTGCTCTTCCCGAAAAAGGGTAAAAAAGCGGATGCTAGCAACTATAGAGGTATATCCAAGCTATCAGCCATCCCAAACCTTTTTAAAAACGTAATTACTCCCCATTTGCAGCACATTTGTATATCAGTAATTTCCCCATGTCCAGATGGATTTATTAAACGAAAATCAACGATAACTAACATTTTTGGCTTTTCACAAAATTTGCAGACAGATATGATCCACTAATTTCAGTAAAGCATTTTACTCCGTTATTCATTCATATTTAGGTAGATCTCAAGTTATCTGAATGGCAGGACACAAAAGGTCCTCTGTAAAAACAACTTGTCGAATGTTTTCCGGGAGACCTCTGATGTCCCGAAAGGGAGCCACCTAAGTCCCTTGCTGTTTAAATTATTTATTAACGACCTGCTCCAAGTTTTAACTAACTCCAGAGTACTCACATGCAGACGACGTTAAACTGTGCGTGCAATACAAGAACAGTCGGATTTACAAACAGATCTTAATAACTTTCAAAAATTGTGCATTGCAAACCTATTAAACCTAAATGGCTCCAAACGCAAGCTGATGACATTCTCACGTTTCACTCCCGAGCTTGCGATTTATACCCTGAACTGCTGCTCCTCGGAAATGATCACTCTAGTTGACGATTTGGGTACCCGCCTAGATCCTAAATTAGAGTTCATTGACCATATTTGTGCATGAATTGTGAATAATGTCATGGGTGTGCTTAGATGTATTACACGGTGGTCGAAGGAATTCTATGACTCCTATGAGAAATTTATATATTTCGTTAGTTCGTCCTATTTTATCATATTTAAGAATATGGTTCGTTTTACTTTTCGCTCTCCGCGGCTTAACCTGAGATGCAAGCCTAAATTTGCCCTCCCCTAATTAACCCACCTTCCTTAGCAAACCGTATAACGATGTTACGCATTATCTTTATGTATAACCTGATCCGTGGTGACATGGAAAGCACCGATCTTTTGGGGCAGTTGAATTTTCACGTACCATGTAGAACCATTAGATCCCACTTACCTTAGTTTTGCACCACTGTATAACCTAGTATGAAATGCATGAACTCTTTAGAGTGTTATGTGCAAATTATAACATTAATCCTAAACATTAATCTTAACCCACTTAGTACTCATGCAATATAGCAATCGAGCTGCGCGCTATTAGTCTATATGGTGGACGGTAGTTTCCTCGCATTCGTTTACCTATACTTTTCTTTCGTGCCTATTAAAACCTAACCCTAACAAGCACGTGCTTGATTTTGAAGGGCCACTTGAGTGTACTGACCGTAGTGCATCAACGTCCATCAGAAAAAATAGAATCAAAAGTATTTGAGAAATCTGTCTGATATCTGATCTGATATAATAACACCAACAACATCTACTTAAAGATTTCAAACTACTATATCTTATAGCTTCCATTGCAGTTAATTAACCAATTAATTAATTCGAAATAACTAGATTTTTTAACATATGCGCTTATAACTCGATTTATAGTTATACTTTTATTTAAATTTTGAATATTATAGCACTGATTTATATGACAATCTGAGAAAATCATTAAAACTTTTTTTATATAATTAGTAATTTGCGTCAACTCGAGGTCTATAGTCAACCTGATCTTCATATACAGAAATCAGATTTGATGACTATTAATTGCCAGACACACAGATCGTTTTTGTCAAAAGCAAATGCAAACACATTGTTTCACTCTTTCCAAGGAGATCATCAGTGAACTTTGATTCTTCTTTTATATATATATATTTTATACACAGTAATAATTTTCCGGTACCCATAGTTAGTCCCAACCGAGAATATATCTAACAGGCAAAAGAAGGCATCTCCGACCCCATAAAGTATATATATATTCTTTATCAGCAGCACCAGCCGAGTCGATTTAGCCATGTCCGTCTGTCTGTTCTTGTTGGTAATCAGATCTCAGAGACTATTAGAGCTAGAGCCACCAATTTTGGTGACAACATTATAATCCGTTGCACACAGATTAAGTTAATTTTTAAATTTGGCCAAGCCCACTACCGCCCCCGAAAATCATAAAAAACGTTATATAAGCTATTGTCGTGATTTTCGGTTTAAAGTAAATATATAAATGAAATAAATACATTTGTGCTGACGTCCTCTTAAAATATGAATAAAATCGGAGGTAAACATGGAAGGTCTTAAAAAATAAAGTTTCTGTGCATGGTTTTTCTTCATCTGTCTTGGCACAGCCAATGTGTGTTGCTCAACATGTCCCTAGCAACATTTGCCTTTTTTGGCTGTTATACAACATGTTCCTAGAATCATTTGCCATTTCCTAGCTACATTTGTCATAATTTGTCACAATTTTCTTTTATCCATGTTTATGTCCTATTTAATTCTAAAGTTTTTGGGTACCGAGTATCTCACAGTCTGTCACACTCGACTGTAGCTTACCTACTTTTTTTTATTTATATTAATTGAATATTTATATTCTTAAACTACTAATGATGTGTTAAATTAAATTTTTTTATATAGTGGCCCCCAAGATTGATCGCAAAAATATACGAACTTACAATATTAAGGCCGGAGAACCAATATTCTTGGATATAAAAATCAGTGGCGTATCCGCGGCTGATGTTACTTGGAATCAAAATAACTGTTCAGGACACATCAGTTATTCATGTGTAGAATATTCCGTATAATACGAAGCTTGTGAATAATAATCCTGAACGTAAGGACACGGGACTCTATAAGATCACATAGCACATAATCTTTATGGTCAGGATCAGGTGGAATTTCAAATCAATATTATTGGTAGGTCAAGACTTTCTTATTTTAAAATAGAGTAATATATTAAGGATTTTTTTTATTTTGGGTTAACTAAACCTGGCAAACCTGAAAGACCCTTGGAAGTATCCGACGTTCACAAGGATGGTTGTAAGCTGAAATGGAAGAAGCCAAAGGATGATGGTGGTGAACCTATAGAGAGCTATTTGGTTGAGAAATTTGATTCGATACCGGTATTTGGCACTGATATATTGGGTCAGTTGAATTTCCACGTACCATGTAGAACCAATAAATCCTACTTGCCTTTAGTTTTGCACCACTGAAGAACCTCGGATCAAATGCATGCTGATTCATATTCTGCACTAGTCCTGCCACTGTGTAGGATAGGTGTGTTAACGCCCTTTGAAGATCTTAAATGATGTCGACGATGTCTCTGAAGTCCTTAGGAAGGCCGGAGAAACAGGACGGGAGAGTTGAGCATGTACCCTTGGATTTCTACTATTGCCATGTAGAGCAGAAAACTCCTCGATGTAGTTCCGCACGTTCAGTGCAGCAGGTGGGGAGATCACGTGTTGTGATGACCTTCCAGACAGCCGTAAAGGATAAGCCATTACGGACAGCCATGGCTTGCACAAACTGGTCACGATTGCGAGAGCAGCAAGTCTGATCACGGTGCGCCGGCTTTTCATACACAGGGCAAGAGCGATTGTACGCCTTGTGGTTCCCTGAGCAGATAAGGTTATTGACAGTTTTCTCCAGGCACTGAGTGAATCCAGACAGGTGGTTTAAGGAGGTTAGTGTATTGGTAGTAGTGGTGGTAGAGTAACCATAATATGTCCCCTACGCTTCGGTTCGTAATCGAGCGATAGGAGCTCAGGTAGAGCGCGGTTAATAATCGGTTCCACCGACCTGGTGTGGATCATTGATATCTCGGTCTGCTTCGTAATCAGTAGTGACCCGATCGTGATCGGTTAGTAATCGGTCATTCCTCTCAACGAATTCTCCCAGACGTCAACGATGAGCTTTAACCGTGATTTTCTCAAAATTGGTACTTGATGGAAACTATTCAGTTTCGAATTAGCAATTTACAGGTAAATTTCTTTCAGAATCAATAGCGTTTTAAAGCCGTGTTTTTTTTTCGATCCATGCTACCTACACATTTTACGTTAAAAACAACTAAGGAAGATTTATGTTTTTTCTAAAAATTTCAAATTTTTCAATGGCAGCTATATAATAAAGTGGTCCGATTTCGACCGTTCTACTTGCAAAAGAAATAAGACAATGCTGAAAATTTTAGCCCGATAGCTGAAAATCAGAGAGACTAGTTTTTTAGAAACCTAAAAACAGACAGACATGGCTAGATCGACTCGGCTGGCAATGCTGATCAAGAAATGGGGGTCGAAGATGCCTTCATAACTGATCAGTGATAGATCAGTAATCAGTGATCAAGTTTGTTCTGTTGAACAATCGGACTGAAATCTATCGGTATCGACGGGCTTCGCGTCAACAATCAGCTGATTGTTTGTAAAGGATTTGACCAACAAATTTAAAATAATAAAGAAAAATTGACTAATTACCTTGACTACACCGGAAAAAATCTCGTTTTAGGTACTGCTAGCCGCAAAATTTGTAAGGGCATAGGCCACTGCCTATGCCTATATTCAAATTACAGACTGGAAGAGAAAGGCAAGAGACCAGAAATCGCCAAAGGACCCCCATACACTTTTACAGTCTGACTTGAACAACCTTTCCTTTTATTCCTTTTGTTTTATGTTCGTTATACAAAGATCTGTATATTTTGTCACATGGTGAAATGTCTCTAGAGTTTAATGTTAATAATATAATTAAGCACTTATCCTTGACTCTGCCCACCTGGTGCGAGTCTGAGCATATCTATAAAATGTGAAGTAATAGTAGGAACTGTTTTCGTAAAAATCGCAGTAGTAAGACTACAATACTGAAAATTACGGAGAATATTCGGAGAAAATAGACAATAGGCACATTAGCGTGCTAACTCTGCTTGTCTACATAGTTGACAATCTTATTCAGTGCGCCAATTTAAAAAAATGTATAACTTTTCAAGACTACCTAGTTGGTTGCACCCAATGTGTTGCCACAGAATCTGAGATGCTTCGTGGGCGAAGAATAACTGCCGGCTGATAAATTAAATAGTAAATAAATAAATAGAGTCAAAAATGTCGATCAAGCCATTAAACCTCAGTATCATAATAAATTGCACTGAATAAGGCATGTCCAATATCTACTGCTGATTCAAACCAAACAAGTATGAAAGCTACAGTCGAGTGTGTTCGACTGTGACATACTCGGTACCCAAATTTTCACATCCCGAACACACACTCTGCCAAATAAGAACAATCGTTAATCAAACCTAACCGCAATGAAAATTACGCTTTTTAAACTGTTTTTAAGCTTAATTTTGTAGCAAGCAGCCACACTAACCGATTGTAGCAAACAGTCACACTACCCTATACTCTCACACATTTATTGTACATACATACTATAGTTATAAGAACAATATATACATCTCACTCACACATTAAGATCGTGCTTAGGAACACTACTCTGTATGTCCCTTTCGCACGATCAGCAACTGACGCACCAATACAGACATGTAATAGGTTAAGCATTGAATGGAATGATGAAATAAAGAACACTTCGTTTGCGACCACTGAAGAGAACAGCAACGTGCCTCCTACAATTTTGTTCTTTTTTTTTATTCAATTAATACATTTTATTTCCGTTCTACCGAAGTACGTTTTTTTTTCCTTTTTATGTTACTTGCTTTTTATAGTAACTAAATAAGGAAAATAAAAAAAAAAAAAAACAGAAAAAGTTTTGATCGCGACCAGGGTTCGAATTTACGACCCATACGGCTACAGGCTACGCAGCTTGTAATGGCATTATTATTGCTATATTATTGCTAATATCTCCCATGTTTATCATACGGTTATACTCAAATTTTCAGAAGACGTCTGTTCAGGCCTATTCATTTATTTTATCTATTTACTTGAACCCGAAAATAACGAGTACCTTGTCTCCAACGAGCCTAGGTGAATAAAACAATTTACGATAACTTTTACATATACTTCATAGGGTCGGAGATTTCTCCTTCTGCCTGTTACATACATTATCGGTTGGCACTAATTTATAAATCCCTTGTACCCTATGAGTACCGGTGTAAAGAGGACTGACAAAATCTCCATTGATTTCCCCCCTATTATAATAAAATTAAATTAATATAATATAAAGGATAATATATTCCGTTATACAGAAATCTTTAACAACAACGAATATCGGCACATTTGAACCGATCGTTCCCATGGCTGCTACAAATTATAGTGGCCCGATTCGAATGAAATTTAAAATGTACGACTTAAATTAAAAGACGAGTTTCAATCCGATATCTTTAAAAACAACGAAAATCGGATCATTTGGGCCGATCGCTTCTATGACCGCTATAAGATGTAGTAGTCCGATTTGAATGAAATTTAAAAAGTATGAGTTTCAATTAATTAAAAGACAGTTACCTAAATTTCACTACGATATCTTTAAGGAGAAAAAAAGCTAACTTCGAAACCGAAGTTGGTATACCCTTGCCGTCTGCAATTGGATCATTGAAAATCTAACCATTTTAGTAATGTTGAAAAAATATCGCATTTTGTACATTTTACATTTTACATGTATAATTTTACACTTTCATATAAATCGACGATCGCTTCTATGGCAGCTATGTGATATAGTTGTCCGATATTAAAAAAATTATAGCCGTAATTCTAGAACCATAAAAAACTGCTTTATCTAAAAATTTATAGAAATACGTTTAAAAACAGAGAAGTTAAAAATTTGTTTACATTAATTTCGCCATCATTCCTATGGCAGCTATAGGATATAGTAGTCCGATTTCGGCCGTTCCGACATATATACTGCGTGCTAAAGAAATAAGACTATGCTGAAAATTTCAGCTCGATAGCTCAAAAATTGAGAGACTAGTTCGCGTAGAAACCGACAGACGGACAGGCAGACAGAAAGACGGACATGGCTAGATCGATTCGGTTGGTAATGCTGCCTCCTTCACTGCGTTGCAAATATCATGGCAAAATTATAAAACCCTCTGCGAGGGTATAAAAACATCTAAAAAAGGCTCATTTGGTTTGATCGTTCAATAATGTCCTCCTATAGGATATAGTGGTTCAATCTAGCCCTTCCGACTTATAAGCTAACAAAAAATGAAGACTATCTGCAAAGTTTCAATCAGACTAGTTTGCGTAAAAACGGACAGACATGCCTGGATCGACACGTCTGGTGATGCTGATCAAAAATGTATATACTTTATGGGGTCAAAGATGCTTCCTTCACTGCGTTGCAAACTTCTTACTAATATTGTAATACCCTGCATATAAAAACAATAATAACATTAATCATGACCATGGCAATACTTACAATTATAAACTAGTTAATATAATGTAAAGCGAAACCAAAACACACTTTAATCTAATACTGGGTTTATACACACACTCGAATTCATGGATTCATATTGACACTTGACCATTCCTGTATATATAATATATTAAGCGTTTTTTTAAACAGAGCTCAGATAATAGCGCCACAGATTGAGGCATCTATTTGCTTCCTGGCCTTTTCAATGGAAAGTTTTATATTCCTCAAATTCCTAATTATTTTATTTGGCCTACCAATTATATTATTAGAACTTTATCTGCTCTTCTAAACTCCTGGTTTCGGATTTTGTGTACATTATTGTTATTGGCGGGATGTATGTTTTTTAAATATGTGAAGAAAAGGTAATAGTCAATTCACACTTCAGACCAGACACCATGGCACAGTATGGAGCCGAGGCCATAAATACTTCTAGATGTGCAATCGTTATGAAACTTTCACTAAAAATCTATAAAAATATTGTAAATATATAGTAAATAATTGACCAGATCGTACCACTATATCCTGTAGCTTTCTTGGGAACGATATCCTCAGTAATTGCGCTGACTGGAGAAAGCAGTCATAAATTCAGTAAATTCATAAAAACCTACAGTTAGTCACAAAAGTATTCGTTGCAAAGAGGGTTAAGAGAAAAATGCCAATTTTAAATAAGTAACCGTTTTAAAATGTTAAAAAAAGATTGGGTTTCCAAAGATACATATTTTGTGAAGTATATGGCGGAAAAAACCAAACAGAAAACGCTTTCCATGAAAAGTTATGAACAAAAATATAAAACTAAACCGTTTTGTATGCTCACAAAAGTATTCGTTGCACATACAAATTTCATATTTTTTTCGTATTTTTGGGGCTGGGCACTATTTTTTTTTTTTGCAATTTGGTTTGTTTTTCTATGTAAACACAGAATTCGGGGAAAAACACAAACTTGTGGCGTCATTCTTGGTGTAAATATCTAACAAAATGGTAAAGAGACCAAATTTAAACGTTTCGCAAAAGAAAATTATTTTACACCTACACAAAAGGTTCGATCGAATGAATATATTTGTGGGATGTTCGATATAAGTCCTTCGAACATAAGGAGTGTTAATTTCTCGACTGAAATCCAGACATTTCCTGGAAAATCGGCCCCGTTCTGGCCGTCCGATATCATTGCTTGGCAGAGAACAAAGGAAAATCCTTAAAGAAAACAGGGAAAATCCACACTTATCGGCTCTAAAAATTAATACCGCCATATCCACATCCCTAGGTACAAATGTAACCACTAAAACCGTCCGAAGAGTGCCTAAAAGCCATGAATTGCATGGGAGATGGCTAGAAAGAAACCCTTGCTCTCTTGCATCGATATATCAATCGAATCGATATATCTTTGCAACGAATACTTTTGTGACTAACTGTATATCTATAGTACATACATGTGTTGATGTGATTGCCTATTTTCAGCCCCACGCACACCCTCTCAGATAATAGACAAAAAGCTTAAGATATATACAAATATTTTACTGGTGTTTGGTTAACTGATATTCCATGAAAAGAGCTAAAAATTCTCCAAACTCTTGGTTTGGAAATTGATTTATTCCCTTGCAAATCAGATATCCGTAAAAGAGATGCAGCAGACTCATCTCTAATCGCAACCTCTGCTATGCGTCGGCGTTTCGTCCTATTCGAAATGTCTGCAAAATCCTTTTTTGGACGTTCACGACTAATATTAGTTGCTTTTTGTGGCAAGGAGTATTTTATAATTATAGTTTCCTTGCACTCCAGCCAATCAGAATTTTTGTTAAGAAATCTCTCTTTATTACGATTAGCAATCTGCCATAACGATGCCAGCTTTTTACAAATATAGCTTATTTGTGTTTGGAATTCGTCCAAATTCGGCTATATCCCTTATTTCTTATGTCCCTAATTAGGACATCCAGTACATTTTTAAATCTTTCCGCAAGTGTGCCATATTCCTCAATCCAAATGTTAACAAGTAAAAAAGCTACAGTCGACTGTGCTCGACTGTGAGATACCCGGTACCTAAACGTTTGCGCTTTACACTAAAAGGCAATTTAAAAATGTACATACACTACATTGTACATACATACATAGGCGCCATTATATTGCACGGCCATGGCTCGAATGCGCCACCTGTCGGCTACAGCTTGCAACAGCAGTGCCTTAGGGCGGTGTGTTAAAATTCTAACCTTATTGCTAATATCTCCCATGTTTACCATCCGATTTTACTGAAATTTTCAGGAAACGTTTATTTTATTTTATTTATTTATTGTATCTATTAACTTTACCCCGAAAATAACGAGTATAGCTTAATAACGTTTTTTATGATTTATGAGGGCGCAAGTGACGCCCACGCCAAATTTTAAAACAAACTTAATCTGCGGGCAATAGATTCCAATGTTGTCACCAAATTGTCACATTGTTGTCACGGACAGACGAACAGACGGACATGGCTAAATCGACTCGGCTGGTGACGCTGATCAAGAATATATATACTTTATAGGGTCGGAGATTTCTCCTTCTGCATGTTACATACATTCTTGGTTGGCTCTAACTTATAATACCCTTGTACCAAAGACAATATAAGTTATAAGATGCCGAACGGCCATGTATTGCTTTTGCGTATGGTGCCTTATTTTTCCTTGCGACGAAAATCTCTCTCTCTCTTCGCTCTCAGAGCGTAAAAATCTAAAAATAGAATGACTTGCTTGTGTGAGTAAGGGCAACGAAAAGGCAAGCCCAGTCGGACCTGGTTGCTTCCAACAAGCACAGTTCTATGCGTTCTCTGCGAGTAAAGAATGTATTCTCTATACCACGGGTCTTCCTTTCAGATTTGTATGGGGTGAAACACCGAAGCAACTGTTCTTTTTTTGGTATGCTGCAACAGTTCTTTCGCAACATATAAATAACGTATATTACACTTCGGCAATCTTCGGGTTTCGCTTCCAACTTTAGTTTCTAAAAGAAGCGTTATATAACCCATCTGCAGCATACATAAATAACGGTTCTGTAGCAATGTATCTTTCATGCAAAATTTCGCTTCAAAATAACCCATTGATAACAGTTATCGAACTGTTATAGAGGAAGCAATTAAGAACACATCTGTAGCATACATAAAGAACCGTTCGGGGAGAATGCATTAATAACCATTAAAACAGCCATAAAAATATATTTAAAAATATTTATTTTATTCAATTTGAAGTGTCCACATAATATATATAGTTTAATTTATTCGTACAGTAAAATCTAGTATGTGATTAGTGAAGAAATCCTGCAATTATATTGAAAATAATAATAATGTTTTTTAATGCAATAATTAAATAAAGTTATAAAACTAATAAATGGGAAAGTAATATTAAAAACACTCACCGTAAATCTCAAATATTATCTGAAATAAAAATGTTATAATATTATGACCTATATAGTTACGTATACATACCAGATCTGAAATAAAAGTAATATATTATTTATTTTATTAGGGCAATTGCTTACTTTATTTTGTTAATATATCTGAAACTGAAATGAATTAACTATGTAATAATAGATATGTTTTTCTTACCTTGCATACTTATTAAAATAAATATCACAACTGCGTCAAGCAAAATTCTTATAACAACTAAAGCAAGTAAATAAGAGAATGAAAAACCCAAGCGCGTGTTTTTTCATTTTCATTTTCTCTTTAATCTTATTTGTTTGTTCGTTTCTTTCCTTTTTTATTCTCTTATTTTCGTTTCAAATGCTTGTTTCCGAAATAATGCATCTTTTTACGTTCTAAGAGAAGCGACGATCGCAGTGATATGAAAGAAAAATAGAACAGCGAACAACAACAAACGTTGGTTTCCGATAGAATACATATTTATGCGTTCTAAGAGAAGCGACGATTGCACTTATATGAAGAGAAAAAAAAACAGCAAATGTTGGTTTCCAAAATAAGGCATATTTAGGCGTTCTAATAGAAGCGACGTTTGCACGGACCCGAAGCTATAAAAAAAAAACCGACCGTTCAGGAAGCGCTCGGGTAATTTACTTCCAAAATAACGTATATTTATGCGTTCTTAGAGAAGCGACAGTTGCACATAATATTTATTTTATAACTCATTTCTTCGCTTCTAATATACCAAAAAAAGAACACTTGTTATTGCATACATCTAATATGCATTATATCATAGTTCTGGCCATTTTTGAGCTAAAATTGGCGGCATATAGAACCGTTGCAGATGCGTTCTGTTGAACAACCCGTTCTACAAGGTCCGACTGGGCATGCACCCGTGTACGTGAATGCATGAACACGCATACATATAAAGAAGAATTCAAGCGCAGAGAAACCTTTTTCAAAATGCGCCACTCTGCGACTGAACGAGCGAACTCTCGCAATCAGTGTGCGGCATAAGAATGAGAGAGCGAAGAGAGAGAGAGAGCCGCGAGAGAGCGTCGGGGCCCGCCGCTAACAGGAGCCTGTCGCTAAGAAATTGTTGTGTCCATTTTCGTTGTAGGAAATGAGTAGCCTATATGTTGTATGGTTAGTGGTTTAAGTCAGTGCTCTCTCCGTTATGTTTTCTTGGGAGGCGCCAACATGTCGACACACACGGTCGATGCTCGCGCTCAGTGATCCGTGAAATTTTACAATATCAACAATATCAATGCCACTGAAATTTAGGCGTCGACGATTGCTCGAAATTGTAAAAACAAATCGTGCGGCAGACACACATGCGTCACGACGGTGGCGGTTGTTGTTGTTTTTTTTTTGTTGCTCATTCCGTTATATTTTACCGATCCTTCGTGGAGGTCGGCTGTGATGTTTACGGAATAAAATATGTTTGTTTTAGGTACAGAAAGCTGCTCATTCGGAACCCAATACTGGAACGCTTCTGCAGAGCATAAATATAAAATTTACATCTCCAGCCGATAGTTTAAGTCAGTTAGTCAGTCAGACGTATAGGGAACACCCCAATTTTGTATGTACATTAAATAAAATTCAGTTACCAAAAAGAAAAGATTCTCAATGATTGTACAATCATAGTTACATACAAATGTATGTAAATATTTTTATCTTGTGATTTGTATATTTTATTTTCAGTAGTTTATATATATGTACATATGTGTGTGTCTTATTCGATAAAAGATTAATATTTCACCTACAATTAACTTAAAATATTATATATATATCACTATTGTTAGTGGAACTCACTAAAACTTAACATTTTTATAATCGATATTCAAAGATTTTAACTCAACACAATCAATTGACAAAAATTTACGAATACCTGGTAGGTAGAATTCGACAACAAATTTTCCGTAGTCAATCCAATTAAAAGAATAGTGCATTTTACGTAATAGGTAATAGGGGGTAGTGGGGCTTATTAATAATTATAGTAATTAGAGATTAAGGAGATTTGTTTTTTAAGGATTATCAGATACTTTCCTTCAAACATATAATAAAATCCAGAATACCTAAAAATGAAATTGTATTAATAACTAATAATAAGGTAAGAAACACAATGGAAAAGGAATATGCACAACTGGGAACTAGTTGAAATGCCAGTGTTTCAGAGTTGATTTGTCATGCTTTACTGTTTCCAATTTATTGTTTAATAACTCCCATGTTTCTTATGTGATTGTATTACAATTCTTTTGCAAAGTAAGGTACTAGCGCATATGTATGTAAAGTGGCTCAAATCAAATTTTAAAACCGTCTAGCATGTAAACTATGTGAGATATAAATAAAAAAATTTAATGTAGTTTTTTGAAAGTAGTGTATAAATATATATAAATACACTTCTTTGTTTTTCAATTTCATTAGATAACACCTACAACTAAAAATAGCTCGAAATTTAGTCTATCCCCATGTTCCAGCTTATTTGATGCACAACCTTTCGATAAATTTAAATCGTGAATTTTGATTGCTAACCAATTTTTCTTCTTGTATTCTAAATAACACAATATTAGCCAATTTAGCACTTATTTGCTTTCGGTTACACTGGAAAAACATTTGGTAAATTTCTGTTAGTTCGGCCCTTACAAAAAAAAAAAAAAAAAAAAAAAAACATAGATATGGGGTGCTTCAACGTACAATTGGGAATACAAATTTTGTTGGGGACGCTCTTAGTTTAGTCACAATCAATCTTTAAAGTTTAGCCTAATTCCCGATCAGTACAGTGGTCTATGAAGCTTAAAATTTTTGTCAAATTGTGCTTAGCGTAAATACTATATATGTCGACACTTTGCACACTTTGAATACATTTATGCGTGAAATATAAAAAAAAAACAAAACATTTTACAATGTAAAATACGTAGCAATTAACTACTTTTTAATTCAATTTATTTTGTATATCAATATTAAAATTATATTATATATAAAATTATAAAGGACCTTCCATGTCCTTATTGAAAAATTGAATTAAAAAGTAGTTAATTGCTACGTATTTTACATTGTAAAATGTATTGTGACTAAACTAAGAGCGTCCCCAACATAATTATACCCGGTACCCATAGGGTACAAGGGTATTATAAGTTAGTTCCAACCGAGAATGTATGTAACAGGCAGAAGAAGAAATCTCCGACCCTATAAAGTATATATATACTTGATCAGCGTCGCCAGCCAAGTCGATTTAGCCATGTCCGTCTGTCCGTCTGTCTGTCCGTGTGAAACAACAGATCTCAGAGACTATAAGAGCTAGAGTTACCAAATTTGGTGACAGCATTGGAATTTGTTGCACGCAGATCAAGTTTGTTTTAAAATTTCCGCCCCTGCTATATGCGCGATTTTCGGCTTAAAGTAATAGATACAATAAATTAATAAAATAGAAACGGACGTTTCCTGAAAACTTCAATAAAATCGGATGATAAACATGGGAGATATTAGCAATAAGGTTTGAATTTTAACACACCGTCCTAAGGCACTGCTGTTGCAAGCTGTAGCCGACAGGTGGCGCTTTCGAGCCTTGGCCGTGCGATATAATGGCGCCAATGTATGTATGTACAATTTTAATTTGCCTTTTAGTGTGAAGCGCAGACGTTTAGGTACCGGGTATCTCACAGTCGAGCACAGTCGACTGTAGCTTTCTTACTTGTTTTTATACCCAAATGTACGTTGGAGCACCCCCTATCTATGTTTTTTTTTAAATTTTTTTGAAGGGGCCGAACTAACAGAAATTTACCAAACATTTTGTTGGTATTACAAAAGTTAATCCCCGTACAATTAATTAAAAGCAAAAATTGGTCGTTAGAAATAAAAAAAAAGAAGAAAGAAAGCTAACTTCGGTAAGCCGAAGTTTTTATACCCTTGCAGTCTGCAATTGAATCATTGGAAATCTATCAATTTTAGTAAACTTGCAAAAAATAGCGAAGTTTGTCAATTTACATTTTACATGTAGAATTTTACATTTAAATATGTATATGTAAATCAACCGATATGATATGATATAGTTATCCATTATTTTAAAATCTCGATCTCGAAATTTATAATAATATGTTGAAAAACAGGGAAGTTATAATTTTTTTCCTCTAATTTTCCGATGATTCCTATGACAGCTATAATATAAAGTGGTCCGATTCCGGTCTGTCCGTCATACATATGTATATACTAGCTGCAATAGAAAGAAGACTACCTGCTAAGGTTCATTAAGATAGCTCAAAAACTGAGAGACTAGTTTGCGTAGCAAGGGATAGACGGCAGACGGACATGGTTAGATCGATTTGGCTGATGCTTTATGGCGTCGGAGATGCTTCCTTCACAACATTGCAAACTTCTGATCAAAATAAGAATACTCTGCAAGGGTATATTTTCATTTATTCATATCTTAATATACTATACAAAAATAAAAAAAAAAGTTATTTTTTTTTGATTTTGTGGGGAATTCAACTTCTTCCGATGTTGCATAAGCAGAGTACTCCGTCCACGCAGACGGAGCTATATCCATAGAAGTAGATTATTACACGTTTTGAGTGATTTTATTCGTCCGCACCTTGTGAAGAATTGAGAACCCAAGTTCCTAGCCATCAGAAAAATTTTGTTGACGGTACGATTTGTGCTATTCCAAAAATATTTGAACAAATATTGCCAATAACTGCAGCACCAATGTCACTTCATAATATCTTCTAGGCAACATGGTTTAACCAAATGTAAGTCCAAAAAATATAACCTTCTTCAGTTCAGTGCATTCGATTTGGTCAACTATTTATCTTAGAAGTCATCTTTCAGATTTGCTGAAGTGGATCCGTATCCAAAAGGTCCAATTTAACAAAATATACTCAAGAACAGTCAGTATAAGTTTGGGCCCGAGAGACAATTTCGGAACTTTCGTCCTTTATATATGTACATATGTATCATCCTAAATTTGTTTTTTTGTACCCAATGTGTACCGTGTATAAAAATGTCAATGAAGATTCTCGATTTACAAAGAGTTATCAAACTTTCTTTTGCTTCCTCTACCACTCCTTGTCTTGATCAAGCCAAGGAGAGTTTATTTGTGATGTACTCTGAAAAAGCTTCGCATTTTTCCTCTTCGATAACAGTTACGAGAATAAATAGCTGGAAAACGACACATGTGATTTTTTTTAATGAACGTTTTACTATAATAGCACAAATTCCGACCAATTGCAAGATATGTTTTTGATGTAGGTGATTCCATTGCATAATGTACATTATGCAGCGATATGTGAATGACACGAACACAAGATCTAGCTTTCTTTAATCTTAAGTCAAGTACTCAGATCAACGAAAAGTGTTTCCAAGCAGTGAGAGAAAGTGAGAGGTTAATGGTTACCATAAGACCTGGTCACACTAGAAATATGAAACCCTTTTAGCTAGCTAAGGGATTAGCGCTGGTGAGTACTAGGCTTAATCAAAAATTAGAGAAGGGTTAGACGGGTTAGAGAATCGTCCTGTTTCGGTATTTTTATCAGTTTGTATAGAAGCCATCGGGGAATGGCAATATTTCGGTAATTTTTTTTGTTTGATTGACCTCATATTCTTATAGAAGATCCCGTGTTAAAGTATCGACCATTCACGAGAATGTATATGTAGCCTTATTAGTTAAGAAAATTAGCAAGTAAGGATATAATATTTATTTTTAAAGTTAAGATAATTCGCACTTTTATTGACCTATAGGAGCAACCTCGATCTGTTACATAAATACATAATTATTTTTATATTTTTTTTTAACAGATTCATAGTACCCTTACTTATATAATGTATTACTGGAATGATAATGCAGCCCAAAGCCATCAACTCCAGTTACAAAGTATCCTTCCATTCACTCAACTATTCGAAATTAAAATATTGAAACACAAAGACCAATACAACATAGAACCTTGCAATAATAATAAAAATAATTATAATACTCAAAAAAATTCAGTGGATAAAACTAAAGATAAAATGTATCAAGAAGGTCTATTTAAATATGCAACTGATCCAAAAACAAATGAAAAACGTACATCTAAGTCGAGAATTGAGAAAGCCAAGCTGTATTTCGTGCAAAGTGGAATATTAGGACCAAATAATTTTAAGGATTCGAGTGACTTAATACGAAAAACATCGACCATTCATATTGATACAAGTTTAAGAAATCAGGTAAGATTACAAATTAAATAATTATATATACATACATATATAAATATTTATTAATATTATATGTATTATGTAGATACGAAAAACATCATTGTGTTTACGTTCAAGCGTAACAAGCGAAAGAAAAAAGAGCTATGATGATTCCCTGATCAATCTTCAAGCTGAAATCAATTTAATGAAAGGTACATTAGATCTTGGAGATATTAAAATTATAACTCTACGTACTGAAATTGGCAAGCTAAAGGTAAGCTAAATATATTAATATAAATACTAAACAAGAAAGGAAGCTAACTTCGTGAGGTCGAAGTTTGTTAACCCTTGCAGTTTACAATTTGACCAAACCGTTTCAAAGCTATGAAATTATAAAAGATTATAAATTTTTAAATGACGTTTTGTCGATTTTTACAGATTGTGTTATAAATTGACCGATTGGTCAAAGGGCAGCTATATGTTAAAGTCGCCTGATTTAAAATCGTAAGACAAACCTATATCTCGAGATATAAGGGTACTGCGAATGATACCGAAGCTAGTCGATTTTCCAACTCTTTTAGATATCTAAGTCGTAATCGGAACACAATATCATATTTCTGCTAAAGAGGTTATGCAATGTAATGGCAGGTTCCGATTTGAATAGATAACACCTGCAAAGAAAAGAGTTTATTTAGAACATTTTTTTCCCGGTAATAATATAAAAAAATAAAACGAAAACTTTCAACATATAGGGATATTTGTGTTTTATCAGAACCGGATGTATAAATTTATGAGATGTATTATCGGTAAGACCTTTGAGCTTCTATATATCAATGCTTTATAAAGCAGCAGTAATGTTTACTTATATTAAACGAAATCAGTCGACTGCCCCGCTAGCAGGCTAACGCTAACTCAGCTGCATTAAGAATTAATACTGCGCCCGATCAGCGTCACCAGCCGAGTCGATTTAGCCATGTCCGTCTGTCCGTCTGTCTGTCCGTGTGAAACAACAGATCTCAGAGA
The DNA here is from genome assembly GCA_008044355.1 of Drosophila lacteicornis. Classification (NCBI taxonomy): domain Eukaryota; kingdom Metazoa; phylum Arthropoda; class Insecta; order Diptera; family Drosophilidae; genus Drosophila; species Drosophila lacteicornis. The sequence continues at coordinate 22,104 of VNKF01002686.1, forward strand.
CTATAAGAGCTAGAGTTACCAAATTTGGTGACATCATTGGAATTTGTTGCACGCAGATCACGCAGCCCTGAAAATCATAAAAACGTAAAATTAGCTATATGCGTGATTTTCGGCTTAAACGTTTAGGTACCGGGTATCTCACAGTCGAGCACAGTCGACTGTAGCTTTCTTACTTGTTTAGAATCTATTTTTCTTTTGTGGTCAGAATTGTTAGTTAAACGGTTTTCGATATTTTTAGCGGAATATAAAAAATTTGGGTTTTCGCGAATATCTCTAAAACGGTTATTTGAAAATTTTTTTAATGAGTTCAACCTGTTCAGCGTCTCAAAATTAGGCGGAAAAAGTGGTTCAAAACGTTTATATATTTTGGCTGTAAACTAGTGTAATTTGTCACTGTGTGTGTGTTTGCGTAAAAACGGTTGCCAAGCGCATTTTATATGGGAATTAGGCTAAACTTCAAAGACGGATTTTTTTTTTAATTTTTTGGAAGGGGCATCTTTAATGGAAAATTACCGAAATAAGACTATACTGAACATTTCAGTCCGATAGCTCAAAACCGTATGACTGCTTTGGGTAGAAACCTACAGGCAGATCGACGGATAAGGCTAGACCGATGCGGCTGGTAATGCTGATCAAGAATATAAATACTGTATTCTGGTCAAAAATGTAGTACCCTCTGTAGTACTATCTGCAAAGATTCATTCAGATAACTCTAAAACTGAAAGACTAGTTTTCGTAGAAACGGAAAGACGGACATGTTGTCTAGACTCGGCTGTTAATACTGATCAAGAATATATATACTTTATAGGGTTGTATATATCTTCTTCACTGCGGCGCTAAACTTAGTCTCATATTTTATGTAAACGTTTTAAAGTTATTTAATTATCTAATATATATTTTCATTATTTAATATATACTTATATATATAATTGAATATATTTTCAGCGAATACTGCAAAAGATAATGCCTGTTCAGATGGAAGATCGTAATAATCACTCAGGAGAGATGTGGATGAATAGTCAAAGTCCGCTGCCGAGTCTTTGTTTATTTTGTCAAACAAAATAGTAGTTTCATTAAGGGATCATCGTCAACAGTATCTTAGTGGAAGCAAATCAAAATCAAAAAAATATACACGATGAATTAAAAATCAATTTACGATTGACAGATCGATATTCCAATCAAAAGGTATCGCTTTTGAAAAATCATTTTTTACAGGAGAAATGGGTGTGAAGGTGCAAATGAAAGAAGAATCAATCATCTCAATCTGACACTCTGTCTTTTCCTATTTGTCTAATTGTTTGACTGCTTGTTTCTATTTCTGAATCAAATCGCCTTTTTAAATACCTAAGAGATCATTCATAATATTAAACAACTCAAGCTGAACAAATTTAGTTCCTTTTGGTTTTCCCCGTTACTTTAGTGGAAAAAAAAATATAAAAGCTAGGTTTCCCTCGCCCATAACTTTTAAAGGACAAAAGCTACAGAAACGGACTCTTATCTGAAGTAATGTAAATATTTTTGCAATTTTTCCATAAGCGGTCTAACGATACCTTCAACGCAAAAAGCTTCTGATATCAAATTTTGTGACGACTAATACATAGTAACATTAAAAAACCAGACGGAAGCTAAAGTCGAGTGTAACCGACTGTGAGATACCGGGTGCCCAAAGCTTTAGATTTAGATTTATTTTATTTAATATCCTGACGCTACAAGTATAATACTTTTAAATTATTGCGTCAGTGACAAAAATGTTTTATAACTTATTAATAATATCTTAGTATTAACAAGATTTATTTGACTTATTGAACTAATGATTTATAACTTCTAAATCATTTATTATGATTTATAATTATAAGAAAGTGTATTTAATTTGTTGTACATATTTGAAGTGTTTTAAGTTTTATTATTTATGTGTGTGTGCTAAGATAGGTCTTTAGATGTTTTTCGAATTGTATTGTGCCTCTAATTGACTTAAGATGGTTGGGGAGATGGTTCCATAATTGAATAGCGTAAACGAAGAATTGCCTATCAGAGCTTGCCAGTCTTGTGCGTATACTAATAATATTATTCCGTTGCGAGGAAGAAAATCTGATTAGGTCAAACAAATACTCAGGTTGCTTCGATATTATAATTTTTGGAAGAATATTAAAATCCTGAAATCGATCCAGGTACGAACATTTAGGTTAAAGATGTTGTTAGCGCTTTCGGTTACGTGGTCCGTTCTTCTCAAATTGTAAACGTATCGTGCAATATTGTTAAATGTCACCTTAATCTTTTGCTGACTTATTGCGTCACAGTTTCCAAATATTTCAAGCCCATAAAAAAGTGTTGGCATAATCAGAGTTTTGGCAATTAAA
>VNKF01002697.1:0-11498 GCA_008044355.1 Drosophila lacteicornis
AAAAAAAAAAAAAAAAAAAAAAAAAAACTAGATTAGGCCAAAGTCGATTTTTATTTTGAGTACTTTCGCCATGTCATGTTTTTTTATGTATTCATGTATTATCCCGGATAACGGGTAATGCATTGCCTCTTGCTCTGTTCGGAGTAATGCAGTGTCTAGCTGAGGCTACGATTTAATTCCTGCGGCCCCCCAAAGCCGGAGGAATTGAATTAGTAGCCATGGTTGGAGGTGCCTGGCGGTTGGCTTAAAACGTAGTGGGTGGTTCCCCGGAAAATTAACTAGTATGAACGGTACGAAGAAGTCAACTGGGGCTGGGATGTCAGCCCAAACGTCGGTGGAAGGCGTGACTGTGGTAGCAGCGGGCACGGGGAGGAGAAATCTTTTCTGGGTGTCGCCAGGGGTCACACCTCTGGTATGGCGGGAGCTGGGCAAGCAGACGTGGACCTGAAGAGCGTGCAGCTTATGCCCGAAGACGAGGAGAGACTTATCCGCTCGCCAAAGCCAGGCACCAGCTCCCTGCGCAGGGACGGACCGAAGGGGTCAAGCGAAGGGATAAAGGCGAAGGAGGAGTACAAGGCTGCTCTCAAAATCCAGAGCCGGCTCCAGTACAAGACCACCCTCTCCAATGAGAAGGAAAAGCTGGCCTGGGCAGAGCAAAGGATTGAGGAAAGCCGGCTGCACTTCGCAAAACTCCAGCAAATGGCCTCGAAAGGTTTCGCTAATGAGGTGGTGGAGATCCTTGCAAACAAGAGGCAATGCTCCGCCGAGAGCCCCGCTAAGGACGCTCCGGTGAGCAAGCGGCAACGCGGGCCCAAGGAAGCAGGCCCTCCACCCAGCACGAAACGACAAACGACATTTAATCGTGGCACTCATTGACCGGAGTGACGACAACGGCAAGGTGACAGAGGCGCGGTGGAAGAAGGTGCACGCGCGGCTTGTGGAGACGCTGTTTGCACGGATGGAGGAGGACCCCAACGCCGGGTGGCTGAATGGGGTCAAATTCCTGAAGTGCATGGACGACCCGTCTCGGAAGTGGCTGACGCAAATTGTCGGCCAATTGGAAGCGTTGTGAGAGGGGGCCAAGCTGGAGGTGATGTACAGGGAGTTAATTACATCCATACCGAAGGCGAAGGTACTCTTTCCAATCGCAAGCCAAGGGGACCGTGTGCTCAAGCTACTACAGCGACAAAACACCGACATCCCAACCGCTGACAGGAGGATTGCGAGCCCACTACCCAAAGAGGCGGGCCAATGTGTGGTCCTTCAGATTAACAAAGAGACGGAGGATGTCCTGTATCCACGATTCGGGAAGATGGCGTGGGACATGGGTATCGTATACCTACGCCTCAAAAAGCGCCACCCCGTGGACAAAGATGCGCATACCCAGCAGGCGGGCGAGGTGGAAAGGGGCCTAGGTCTGGAGTCCATCGTCGATGCCATCCAGGATCTGACGCTGGAATGTTCGGAGGAAGACGAGGACGGTGACCTGACCGTAGTAGTCAATTCATCAGGAGGTGAGCAGATTGCCCATGACCTTGAGGGTGCGGCTGCTTTACCTCCATAAAAGCAAGGTCACATCGACGGAACTCCTGATTGCCATTGAGCAAGGGTCCGTCGACACAGCCTTGGTCCAGGAATCCATGGATTGCCTCTATAAATTCCATGGCCGGACTAAGGTCCTCTAACTACAATCTGTTCTACGCACCATCGGTAAGCAGGAATAGAGCCGCCGTACTCGTGCGGAAGGGTATCCACGCTAACCTTATGTCTCATTACAGCTCTGATGCCTGACTGTGGTGATGCTAGAGACCGAGGAGAAGCCGTTTTTGGTAGCTTCCTGCTACAAGGCACACGATAATACAGCTCCACCAGAGGAACTCAGAAGCCTATTAGAATCCGGTCCGAAAGACCAGCAACTGTTCGTGGGTGCAGACCCCAAAGCACATTATAGCGTGTAGGGGAACCCCGACATTAATGACAGAAGTGAGTCACTCTTAGAATTTATACTTTCAACAAACTTATCTATAGCAAATGTGGGGGAGGAGCATACATATGTAGGCCCCACTTCATCAAATGTACTAGACATAACACTCTTCATAGGATAAAGTACTATGCTATCGAGATGGAGAGTTCTCGAAAGACCATACTTCTCAGACCACAAGTACATCCAATTCGAATACGAATTTGAACACTTACCGAAGCTAATAGTCTATAGAAACCCCCGGTAAAGTTTAAAAATACAATCAAGACAAGGCTCGCCACACGTCCGGCGNCAATCAAGACAAGGCTCGCCACACGTCCGGCGTAGTAAAATCCGCGGAAGACATAGAAACGTCCCTAGAGACCCTTTCCAAGGAACTACTGCATGCATATGCCGTCCATCATGCCCAATATCGAGAACTAAAAAGAGGACAAAGCCACTCTGGTGGAACAAAGACCTATCGAACCAAAGAAAGAACCTCAAGGAATTTTGCAGGATCGTCAAGCAGGCGAAATATGATGTCATCAATGAAGATTACAAAACCCTACTCAGAGACTACAAGAGAGAACTACGCAGGGTACAAAGAAGCTCGTGGAGAAACGTTTGCTCCAATGTCGAGACGGTCCCAGAAACAGTTAGACAGCTTAAACGCGACGACGGAGAGTGGACTGAGTGCAGCGAAGAGTCGCTAACAGCACTAATGCAAGCACACTTCCCAGGATGCACGGGGGTCTCTGATCACAATGAGCACCAGGTCCTAGCAACTGGGATTGAAAATCCCCCAACTGATCTTATATCCTCTAGAAGAATTCACTGGGCTATAGACTCATTTGTTGGTATAAAAGCACCAGGGCTAGATGGAAAATTTCCAGCCATGCTACATAGCTTGTCTAAGCACGGGCTGTATCCCTATCCAATGGAGACTTCTCGGATTGTCTTCCTGCCAAAAGCAGGAAAGTGCAGCCACATATGCCCCAAGGATTACAGACCGATAAGCCTCACCTAATTTTTACTAAAAACACTACAAAAGCTGCTGGACCTACACATCAGAAATGATGTAGGAAGACTAATGTCGACCAACCAGCATGCTTACACCAAAGGGAAATCAGTTGAAATGGCTCTGCATTCGTTAGTAGCCACTATAGAGAGCCCTACACAACAAGGAATATGCTTTCGGAGTGTTTGTGGACATATCCAGAGCGTTCAACAATGTCAAGACAGAAGCAATAATGGAACGCTTAGAAGCGACCAGCACGCATCCTGCCATCAACCTCTGGATAAGGATCCTTCTAAGTTGTACGCGGGTACAATCCGATTGGGGCACCGCACAGAGGCACACCACAAGGCGGAGTTCTGGTGTACCAACTTCATCAGCAACTTGTTTATTTGGTAAGGCTTTCGTGGAATGCGTTGGAGTAATGATTGGCCGTCACACATACAAGCTCGTCCAAAATTAAAAAAAAAAACTTAACAATTTACAAGTAAACGACATTGTAATTGAAAAAGATGTTTGATTGCCACCCAGCGATTTAAGACTTTGAAAAATTATTGAAGTTCATCCTGGAGCAGACAACTTAGTAAGAGTCACAACAATCAAGTCAGCATCCAGTTTTTATAAGCGTTGCGTGTCTAAGATATGTCCTCTCCCATTGCTTAGGTTCGAACAGACTATATCATAAGAACTAGATAGCACGTTTGGTCGCACATAGTTTTTTCACAGAGTACCCTGCTAGCATGTCCTTCGATTATAATACTGGTCCCAGTATAAGGGGCGGCGTGTACGGATTCGTCGCCTGTGCGCAAGAGATCAGCTGTGCACGGCGAACTTAAAGATATACAGAAACCGCTCTCCCAGATGCACACATTGCTTGAGTTTAATGAGTGCAGTCGCGTGCTGGTCGCAAACATTATGTACGTTTTTAAACCTTTTGTACAATTACTTATTAAAAACAGAATATTATTGATCAGCACTAAACTCACCGCGTCTACTAATTTAACTAAAGTACCCAGAGTAGTATTTGCTCCTCTATGAAACCTTAGGTTTCACAACAGTGGTCGACGACCTTATCAAGAGATTTGAGAGGAAAGCCCCAAAAATAACAGCTTATGCCAACGACATAAGCATAATTATTACAGGAGTTTTACCATCGACTGTCAGCTCTATCATGGAATTAACACTCAAGGAGATATGTGAGTGGGCGGAAAAAATAAGACTGTAGATTCTACACGGATAAGACAGACCACATTCTCTTTACCAAGAGATACGAGGTACCGCCCCGAAAGCCAACTCAACCAGGCTGACCCCGAAAACACAAGTCAAATACCTCGGCATAATATTGGACAGCAAACTAGCATGGAAACCCAATGTAATGAAGAGGGTGAAAAAGGCCAAGAAGATGCTTAGCTTTACATGGGGCCTATCACCGTCTCTAATATATGCATATCAGGGGCGCTGAGGTGAACCCCAAAAAAAGCGCTCGAAACTATACCCGGAATCGACCCCATAAATATCCACGCGCAACTTACTGCAGGAAAGACAGCACAACGTCTAGTTGCATCAGGAAACAGTCGCTACAAGGGTTCGTGCATAGTTATATTGGTAGTAACATGATTAGTATATCTGACTACATGATAACCATAACTTAACAGGATGTCAAAACATCAACATTAATGGGACTAGAAAAAGGTCAGGACCATAATCAAAACGTCAACATATACACCGACGGCTCTAAGATGGAAGGAGGAGTAGGTGCGGCATATACTGTACAGACCCTGAGATAAGGCTGTCATATAAGCTACCGAGCCAATGCAGATGTCTTCGCCGTCAGGAAAGCACCAGAGGCCGCGCAGAGTATAAGCCGCCAATACGAGGCGGTCAACATATTCGCAGACAGCCAAGCGGCGATAAGATCCATGCAGTCGTCAGCGATCTGTTCCAAAAATGTACTGGCGAGCAGGGAGGCACTAGAGATCCTCAGTCAAAGTCAGTGCGGAGCTACTGGGTTTTAAGCGACCAGGGCATCGATGGAAACGAGGCGGCGGAAAATCTTGCAAAGGAAGGCGACGGGCTAGCGAATAACAGAATGGAAAACGTGCCAGTCTCCTTAAGAACGCTTCAAAGCGAGCTAGAGAGAAACGAGAAAATAAAAAGAAGGTGGTGGAACTCCACAACCTGCAAGATCTCGAAGATCATGTGTAAGAAACGCAATGATAAACTTAGCCACTACGTACTGCATCTACTGGGAATACTCACAGGATACTGCCTGGCTGCGACGCACGCAGTTAAGCTAGGCATCACCATCAATGGCAACTGCAGGAAATGCGATGAATCCGAAGAGCGACTTATCTACAAGTGCCCTGCTCTATCACGGGCTAGGATCAGATACCTAGGCGCCCCGGTACTGGCATCGCTAGAAGATACATCCAAGAAAACGCCAGGCAAACCTTCACGAAGGACACCTCGATCCTAAAGGACTTCGAAACCACCTAAACTATCGCCAGATTCATACTCACCCATCCGGACAACTAAGGGCCATATTGGCCTATGAAAGACCCTGCGAGGGACGTCCGGATTAACCTAACCTAACTTAAACAAAAACACCTCTTATTGAGGTTAGATAAAAGGGACGATGGCACCTTCAACTTCAAAAGTTTCTGATATCAAATTTTGCGACGATTAATAGTAACATTGACAAAAATGAATTACAAATTATTCAACGATATATAGCTATAGATATATATAGCTGCAAAAGGCGCGGTATGAGCGCCTCGATTTGTAACATTATACTTAATAGTTAATGGATTTTTATACACATACGTCTTCACATGTGAACAAAAAAAGGAAAAAAGGAAACTAACTTCGGCAAGCCGAAGTTTATATACCCTTACAGATCACTGTGGACGGCAGTGCTCGTAGTGACGATGAGCACCGAGACTGTGGTGCGCAAGGAGACTACGATATAGAGCCGTAGAATTGAAAATCTGGTACGATAGGCCGATCGGCCTGATCTGATCTGATCAGATATTTATATCTAGATCGAAAGGTTTTGTAAACCTCTTTAAAATTTCATACTAAGATTTTTGAAGCACCTATTAGTTCAGGAGAAATAGGAGTGAAAGTGCAAAATATGAAAATTTTGAAATCTGGAGCTTTTGGGGCCGGTGGAGCAAAATCCCCAAATTTTGCTGTTGAGTTCTAACTTAAAATACGCATCGAATGACACCTCGATCACCCCGATCCGAAACTGTGTTCAATACATATTCAATAGACAAGATTTTAACGGCCTTTCCGAAATGAAAACGTTTGTCCTGTTGTTTGTCTATAGTCGTAATTTTCGGCTTTAGGTAAATAGATAAAATAAATGAATAGACATTCTCGGGCGTTTTCTAAAAATTTCAGTAAAATCGGACGATAAACATGGGAGATATTAGCCAGCCTGTAGCCGTCTGGGTCGTGGGTTCGAGACCTGACCGCGCCCATACTTTTTTGGGTTTATTTTTGTATTGCATTTCTTCCTTTTTTTTTTGTTATTATAAGTACCCGGAGACAAACTAAAAAATTCAACAAAAATATTATATTTTAGTTTTTCGGGTTGGGGATTGAGCACGACCCAATCTTGCAAAATTTAAATGCATCGGCTGCTTAGACAACTGGGCCATTACCGATACAAAAATGCCGCAAACATCGGAAAGATTGTGCGCAAGAACTTTCGATACATAATTCCATTTTTTCTACCCTTGCAGAGGATATTATAAATTTGCCATGATATTTGCAACGCAGTGAAGGAGGCATCTCCGACCCCATAAAGTATATATATTCTTGATCAGTATCACCAGCCGAGTCGATCTAGCCATTTCCGTCTGTCTGTCTGTCTGTATTTCCGTCCTTCTGTCCGTCTGTCGGTTTCTACGCGAACTAGTCTCTCAGTTTTTGAGCTGTCGAGCTGAAATTTTCAGCATTGTCATAGTTCTTTAGCACGCAGTATATTTGTCGGAACGGCCGAAATCTGACTACTATATCCTATAGCTGCCATAGGAGCTCCATTAAGAGTACTTTGAAATACGAGGAATTAAAAAATGCGAAATGCGAAGAATTAAAAAAAAAGCATGTCAATAGGTCCAAAAGTATAAACTAGGCGAGCGATAATTAAAAATGGCTACACATTTATATACATATGTATATATATAGATAAACCCATTAGACCAAACGCTCGCAAATGATATCGCAAACGAGACATTTGCAAAACTCAAAGTGATAACGACTATAATTGTTGACTCGCAAACGATACAAAAACGAATCACTGGTCGCTCAGGTTTTGGCGGTGAAAGTTTAATTTTCGATAATTAGAAAAGCGTTTTATAATATCTTTTGCTTTTATGATATCTTTGCCGAGAGTATTTTAATACGAGATTAATATTAAAAGCGACAACTCTTACCATTTGCCCCGACCGCGTTTCGAACCCTCGACCAACTGGTTGCACACGCGCACGCCTTAACCCCAACGCCATTCGCCTGCTTAAAAAACATTCTTAAGAAACCATTTGAGGAATCGTTGTTGAAAATCGGATTCAATTAACTTTATTTGATAATCGAAGGGGTTAAAAAATAAAAAAAAATGTATAGGGTTTAACTAATTAAAAAAAAATACGATTTCGTTAAAAAAAAATTACGTTGCCCTGATCAGGAGTCGAACCGCCCGACTCTTGTAGATCGACAAATGCACAATCCATTAGCACTCTGAGCGACGAAATCCGCTAAACTATCGGAAACGAGTCCATTTGAGAGCACTTAGCGAAACTTCTGTAATCGTTTCCTAGCTCGCATACGAGCATTTTGCGATAGTCTCGCTTTTCTATCGTCTGCTGGTCCAATGGTAAAAATACCAATAATGCTCGCGCTAATAGGGTGTTTTTTTCCGTTTTCCGAGCCCAGCGCTCTCGCACACTCTTTCTTTTTCTCCCTCCAGACTTCCGGTCCGTAAGAGCTTTTTATTCCGCTCTCCAAAACTTCATTTTAAGTACCATGTACTAGTTCTAATTTACTAGCACCCGACGAAGGGAAATAAAGTGTAACTAATTTACAATTTCATTACTGAACTATTTTTTTATGTCGGATTTTTGACCCTCTTTCTGGAATTCCTTATCCGATCTTATTTTTTTGGCTACAAATCCGGCACCTCCAATTTTTTTGTCGATATCTTGCCAACTCCGTTGCTTATTGGAAAGCGATAATTTCCAAACATAAATAAAAAATTATTTTTAAAATAAACATTTTTTGCCCGCAAAAACGGTCTCTACATTGTTTCTCGTTCACTGTGTTATTGTTGTAGTTCAAGCCTACATTAATATTTACGCGTCGACTTACATTCAATTTTCCGTACAGTCCACTACACTGAAAAGAAATTTCTTCCATTTTAACTCGGCCACAAATATATATACATCCAAATCATGATACATTTAATTATCATAATCCAAATATAGAAAAAAAATTATATATGTGTAAACATTCAACAATATTCCGAGACATGCAACTACTATATAAAATATTAAAGTCCACTTCGATCCACATTCAAATAATGCACCTACTCAATCGTAATCCAATTTTATGAGAACCTTGGCTCCAACAAGCTATGGGGAATAAACACTAAAAAAAAAAAATCTATTTAAAATCAACAATTTTATAGTTAAAACCGCGCCAACCTAAAAAAAATAGTTAACTTACCCCAAATAATTAGTTTTTTTTTTTTCGGCCATTTTTCTTTTTATTTTGTTTTGGGAATGCCTAACATCTTAAGAATATAAAGTTCAAATTTGACATCGATCGGAGCAAAAATAACGAAGTAATGGTTAGTTGAAAGGAGGTCATTCTATGTTCGATGTATGGGGATCTTTACTTTACTTTCAAAACTTTAAAACGCTCCCTGAAAAGTGTCATTTTCAAAGTCGGTGTACACGAATACTAAAAATCTACTTAACCAATCGTTTTGAAATTTTGAACACAGCTTTTGCAATTAATTCTCCAGGTATTACCGTCGGGTTTTTTTTAAATTTATTTTTTATTATATTTTTTATTTAACAATTAAACTTTTAAACTTAAAACATTTTTTTTTAGTCAAGAATTGAATTTTTGAATTCAAACTGACTCGTCAATTCAAAATTCAATTCAATTCAAAAAGACTGGTCGAGGTGGTCCCAAAAATTCCACGTAGAAAAATAAGTAAACGGGTCGTAAATCACTTTGTATTATGCTTGAACTTTATTCGCCTTCATCGGCTGGTCGAGAACTAGAACTAATTACATGTCATAAACTAGAAGTTGGGAAGAGCGGAATGGAAAGCTCTTGCGGGCTGGAAGCCCGGAGGAAGAGAGAGTGTGGGAGAGCGCTGGGCTCCACAAAGCGGGACACCTCGAAGCCGCTAGCGCATCACACTGGCTCTCGAAAAAAAACGCGCCCTCTTGGCGCGAACACAAACTTTCATAAAAAATTACTATATGTCATTTAAATTAATAAACTGGCATTATTCGTTTCGCCACAACAAATTTTTGCACCGAATTAACCGAATAAATTAGATGAGGAAAGCCCCTTATAATAAAAGAAGTGAGCTCCAGAAGGTTTGTTGTCGTTGATCTTCGTTTAACAAATCCATGTTGGCATGGAGAAAATTACTGATCTACACAGGTGCTGCAAATGGGGAGTAATTACGTTTTCGAAAAGTTTTGGGATGGCTGACAACTTAGAGATTCCTCTATAGTTTTTAGCATCAATTTTTCTACCTTTTTTGTGGAGAGGAATGACGAATGATTCCTTCCAAATAAGGGAAAATTGCAATGTTTCTGAGGATAAGGTAATTAATTTTAGAAGGGGACTGCACAGGGCCTCGGCACAATACCTAAGCACACAGCCTGGTATTCTGTCGGGACCTGGAGAATAAACCGGCTTGACCCGTTGAAGATCCAAAAGAAGGGAGCTTTCGGTTAAGCGAGGACTGAAAATTAGGTTTGATTGCATGCTATAAGAATAGGTTTGGTTTGAATCGGATGACGGAGAATAAGTAGTTTGAAAATACTGAGCAAAAAGATCGGCGATTGCCTGATCATTGTTTGCTGTCGAGTTTTAAATGAAAGCGAGGAAGGTTGTGTAATTGGCTTACGTTTAGTGTTGACAAAATTATAAAACTGTTTCGGGTCCTGTGCAAACTGCACCCTACAACGAGTCAGATAGTTTTTATAACACTGCGCGTTAAGCACGGTGAACTTAGACCGAGCCGCTAAATAGCGAGAATGGACAGCTTGAAAACTGTTACATTAAAATTTAGAGTAGAGATTGAACTTAATGTTTTTGAGGCGAGTCAATTCCTTACAAAACCAGGGAGGTTTATTTGAGATTGACCGATAGTATAGCGGAACACATTCATTAAAAAATGAATTCATAGCATTGTAAGAAAGAACCATGGCATCCACCATTTCAGTGCACATGTAGAGATCGGACCAATCAAATTCAGATATGAAAATATTCAGGCGTCGAAAAACCGCCTTGCGAAAGCAGTGGACTTTCTTAGCTGGCCGATCAGACTTATTCTCCATAACAGTCCCAATATCGATCGTCACATCTAATGTAGGATTCAACGTCGTTGCATTCCTCGAAAGCTAATAATTCAGACGTGGGGTTGGAGTCGCCTGGAAGGCCGATCAAACCTGTACGTTGTGTACACAGCTGGAAAAAGTTCAAAGCTTAGGATCTCCTGCTTTAACCAGGTTTCTGTGAACACAATCACCTGGGATGCAACGGAAACACTATCAGAATACAATTTAGGAAGCTTACTACGTAAGCCTCTTGCATTCTGATAGGAAAGAAGGAGAGAATTGAATCGTTTTTTGGAGCGGACGTAGCTGGCACAGTGGTTTTGTCCGGTCTGGGTAGACAAATTCCTACAGGCCGTCTCTTCTTTTTCTTAGCTTCGTACTCCTTAACGACAACATACAGAGGCCAGAAATCGGCAAAGCATATGTGTTAAAGAGCGCGTCAGGGACATTTATTTTGAAAGATGAAATATCACTAGCATAAGAAAATTTAAATTGTTCCACCTTAATATGATCGGATTTGGTTCTGTCTTGAATATAGACAGTAACATTTTGAGATGTTTGAGACGGGTGAATCCGAGAGATAAATATCTGTCTCGTTGGTGGTACTGCAATAAGGGCTTTTGGCAATACAGATTGGTTGGCTGTGTTACCAATTTCGGCCAGTAATCCAGGCCTGTCACCCTGGGGAGCATTCGGGACGTGGATCTGAGGGGTCGTTAATTTTGATTTTGACCCCCAGCGTACTCAACGGAAATCACTGGAGCTGCGATCCCTAACGCGGCACATTCGGAGGCCGAATCTTTTCTCGCACCCGACCTCAATACCATTGGAGTTAGATATATTGGGGACGGGGGCTGTGACGTGGGAGTCAGCTGTTGAGAACCTACATGGAGTTGCAGGGCAGCGGCCAAACCGTGCAAACCGTGGTTTTCTT
>VNKF01002700.1:0-25881 GCA_008044355.1 Drosophila lacteicornis
ACGTGCACAATGCAATAAAATTTAAAGCCATCAAAGACAATTTCTCGCGCCCATAACTTTGGAACGACTAAAGTTACAGAAACGTGCTATATGTCGTTGGAAAAGTATTTTGATATGATAATTACTTTGCCCTGACAAAAATTTTCTAAATATTATAATTAAGAATTTAGAATACAAATAATTTTTTTTTTAAGATTAAAATTTTTTTTTAATAGCGATTACGATTTTTATAGTCACTTCAGGCCGTATAGACCTTGAAATATTTCGGGGTATAACACATCAAAATTAGTAGCAATGCTCCCATTAAGCTAACTTCGTATATGCATTTTTTTTGTTAATTTTTCCAATTTGAGTTTCAAACAAAAACTTATAACAACAATGGAAGACCTATGTATGTACATACATATGTCATTTAAAAAACTTCTGATATAAAATAAAAACACCTCTTAACGAGGTGAGATTAAAGTGACGGTGGCACATTCAACTCCAAAAATTTCTGATACCAAATTTTGTGACGATTAATAGTTATTTAAACAAAAATATTTAAAAAGTTTTTAATTAGTTTCAAAATCGGCACTTAGCTGAAAAATTAAAAAAGGCAAAACAGGCATGATCCAATATCATTGAAAATCGAACCATTTTAGTAATGTTGAAAAAATATCAAATTTTGTACATTTTCATATTAATCGACCAATCGCTTCTATGGCAGCTATATGATATAGTTGTCCGATCTTAAAAAAGTGAAACCCGTAATTCTAGAACCATAAAAAAGCTATATCTCAAAACTTATAGGAATACGTTTAAAAACAGAGAAGCTTAAATATTTTTTACATTAATTTCGCCATTATTCCTATGGCAGCTACAGGATATAGTAGTTCGTTTTCTGCCGTTCCGACATATATACTGCGTGCTAAAGAAATAAGACTATGCTGAAAATTTCAGCTCGATAGCTCAAAAACTGAGAGACTAGTTCGCGTAGAAACCGACAGAGAGACAGACAGACGGACATGGCTAGATCGACTCGGCTGGTGATGCTGTTCAAGATTATATATACTTTACGGGGTCGGAGATGCCTCCTTCACTACGTTTCAAATATCATGGCAAAATTATAATACCCTCTGCAAGGGTATATTGAGCTCAACTTTTTTAGAAAAATTAATCTTAACCTTCCGATTTATCCCGTTTTTTACTTTTCTTCAATTACAGAAAAATTGCCCAACTGTGAACAGCGATTTTAAATACTAAATTTTTTTTTTAAATTATAAAATTTTGTTTTTAACTAGCTTGATCAATTCCTAATTATATGGCATCAAAAGATTTGCTAAATTCAACATTTCGGAAAACGAGCCACTGTGCGTCGTGTGAATACCACAGAGAGAGCTATTTGCTTTTTAAGACGCATAGCTTGTTTAAAGATAATAAAGTTATATTTCGTAAGCTGCTTATTTACATAGAGCACAGCCGGGGAGTCAAAGCCTAGCAGGTGTATGCTCAGTTGTTGGTTATTAGCCCGCAGGTATGCACCTAGTGCGCGTAAAAGTGCCACCTTTTCCCTCGTGGTCTCCAGCTTTATAATTAATGGAGGATCAACAAGAGTATTTTGGTATTTGGGGGTCCTGAAAATATCACGGACTCTCGGAGCCGGAACAAAGTTCTTCGCAAAGCATTGTTTGTTTAAAAGGGATCAAAGCTTTTCCCCATCAACAAACGGTATATTGCATTTTACAAACTTAATTTTGTCACAAATTTTTGCTATGTTGTAGCCCTGATATTTCCAAAATATTGTTTAGAGTCTCGGCGTTGGGTTCGAAACAATAATCTTCCAAGTTTACATCAAGCATAGCAAAGACACACAAGTTTTTTTTAAATACCAGGGCTCCAACATAGCTAAAATTTGTGACAAAATTAAGTTTGTAAAATGCATTATAACTATTGGATATTCTTGTTTAATAGTGAAGCAGAAAGTCCAAAGGTTCTATTAAGCTTAATACCAGCTTTAGACTAATGTTTGGGAATTATTATGCCTTGAAAAGGCAAACAGTGCTTTATACTTTGACCGCATTTTTTTCAAAACTGGTACGTGATGGAAACATTTCAGCTTCGGATTAGCAAGTACCGGTACACACCTTTCAAAATCAAAAGCGTTTTGTCGCCGGCTAGAAAATAGATCGAATTTTCTCGACCTGTGTAATTATTCGATTTGAAAAAGCCCTGACTAGGATCGATTTGGAGGATGTCTCAAAATTTCAGACGAATTTTTTAAGGATAATTTCCGCTTGGAAAGAAGTTGGTTTAACATCCTGGTTCAACGACTTATAATTAATTGGCACCCAACGCGTTCGTAAGACCCTCGACTCGGCGTTGGTATAATAATAAATAAAAAACGCGTTCGTAAGACCCTCGACTCGACGTTTAAATAATAATAATAAATACAAAAGTATAAAACGCGTTCACAAGACCCACGATTCGACGTTTAAATACAAAAATCATACAAAAACGCGATCGATCCGTTTTAAAAATCAACCTGAACCCAACAAAACGACAACAACAACACAACCGAATTAAAAGAAGGAAGGCACCGACGGCGGCAGCAGCTTTTAATTTTATAATTAAACCAAAACCATGTAAGTGGAGTGTTCATTGATATTCCCTCGACTATTTTTGAATTGAAATATATCTCGAAATATTAAAAAGAGTCTCAGAAAAAAACAAGGCGCAAGTTCGAAATAATTTTTCAAACAAATTTTCAAAAAACAAATTAAATACAAAGGGAACAAATACTTTGTTCTTTGTGTTAAAAACATATGAGTGTTAGTGATTGAGGAGAATTATTGAACAAATTCCAAGAGCTTCACACAACGGAAAACTTACAAGAAAACGAAAATAATTCAGACATGGCATTGACCAGTGAACAATTAAAATCCATTATAGAAGGCGCAGTTGACAGCGCACTCGCCGCCCAAAAAAAAAAAAATTTGGTAAGCCAAAGTTTGTATAACCTTGCAGTCTCAAAATTGAATCATTGAAAATCAAAGCATTTTGGTAAAAAAATATCGAAGTTTGTAAATTTGTATAACATTTACTTACAAACATTAAACTTTATATGTATAACTTCACATTTTCATATAAATCAACCGAACGTAATGGAATTAAGACCGTACTTACAAAACAGTAAAAAACAGCTACTTACAAATTTCACATTTTACATGTAAAGTTTAACCTTTTCATATAAATCAACCGATCGTTTCTATGGCAGCTAAATTATGTAGTTGTCCGACCTTAATGAAATTAAAACAATAATTTTAAAACCGTAAAAAACAGCTATGTATATCTCCAAATTTATAAAAATACGTTGAAAAACAGGAAAGTTATAATTTTTTCCATTAATTTTCCGATCTTTCTTATGCCAGCTATAAGATATAGTGGGTCCGATTCCAGCCGTTCCGACAATATAGTAACTGTAATAAAGAAAAGAAAAGCTGCAAAGTTTCATTCAAATAGCTCAAAAAACTGAGGCTAGTTTGCGTAGCAACGGACAGACAGACGGACAGATGGACATGGCTAAGTCGACTGCCGATGATGTTGATCAAGAATATATATACTTTATGGGGTTTGAGATGCTTCCTTCCTGCGTTGCTAACTTCTGGACTAAATTATAATACCTTGCTAGGGTATAACAATGTAAAATTTTGACCGCCACAATTTTATACAGGCACTAGCATACCCGGCGAACTCCGTTTCGCCACCAGATGGCTTCGTTTTATGTAACATTTCGATTAGTGATTAAAAGATGAAGAATTTTTTTTTTTATATATATTTGAAAAGGAAAAATATTATTTCATTTCACAACAGTAATGAATTCATTCAATGAATACTGAATCGAAGCGTTATACGTTTCTGCAAATTATCCCTTTCATTGAAGTGCTTTGTGGTAAACTACATTTTTTGTTTTTTGGTCTGACGTTAACACAAACAATGCTGATGGTTCCCCAACTTGTGAACACGCAACGTATAGCTGTCCATGTGAGAAACAATTATTTTCTAAATTTATCCCGAAAACACTAAGCGATTTGCCTTGCAACTTTTTAATTGTCATTGGGAACGGAAGGCGAACTGAATATTGCAATCGTTTGAAGTCAAACGGAAGATCAGTCGGAATCATTGGTATTCGAGGAATACATACATTTTCACCTGCGTACTTTCCGTTAATGGAATCAAATTCAAATCAAATTCGAAAGTCGATACCGTTGCAAAGTCGCAGTGGATTCAAATTACGCAATATCACAATAACTGTACCAACTTTGAGTTCAAGTTATGTGGTGGAAATCCTGGTAACTCCAGAGAGTTCAAAAACTCCGTTGGATAATTTACTACATCATCATGATTTGTTATGGAATCAACGGATTTGTATGCGACCAAATCGCTAGAAATTTTTGATTGAATGGTAAACATAATTATTCTTTGCGGTAAGAATTGCTCATTGACTTAACCAAGCATAATTCTGATAATTCTCACTAATGTATGGAAAAACATTTTCAATAAGAGCTAATTGAGTGTCTACAAATAGGCAAAAGTCGTTGGTAAGAGTAAAAAAACCAGATGTCGCATCAACTGGGACTTTTCCATTTCTAACAGCTAACAATTGTTTGGAAAATTGTGCAGCACTTTGATCACTTTGAAGTTGAACTCCCATATTAGTGGTTAGCGATAATGTTTTGTTCCACGCGGAATTACTGGCAACGTCTGCCTGAAATCACCAATAATATGGTCAAGTCAACAATTTTCCTATTGCACTGGATTGGGAAATATAGCATGTTGGAGAATCAATTGTGTTTAAATTGAGTGGCAACTTAAGCGCAAAATGTGCAGTACGCCCGCCATCTAGAAGAGTCGCCGCAATTCCAGATGATGCTAACGCCAAAACTATGTCGCATCTTGATCGAATAGTGGCCAAAATCATTGAAATGACAAATGTTTTCCCTGTTCCTCCAGGTGCGTCCATGAATAATAGACCACCAGTATTATTGTCCATCGCTTGCATTAATGTTTCGAATACTTGCTTTTGCTGTTCATTCAGCAACGGCACATTATTTCGAACGAATTCCTGCTATGTATCAATATTGTATTGCAGCTCTCGATTTAATTATTGGTTGATGCATCGTGCATCGATCGATTTTGCGCGATGAATCCTACTTCAATCAGTAGCTTGTTTGCAATAGTCAAGCATTGATCATCAATCAGAATCAATCCTTCATTGTAGATTTCATCGGTTATTTGGATGTCAAATGTATTCGTTTGAATGCGCAAGCAATGCAAGATATCTTCACATAAGTCGTCTTTGTATTTGGTCCACGAACATTTACCAACAGCCGTCGCAAATAAAAAAATTCGTCATTTCTAGGATGAACGGAATACATGCAACCTAGTGTATCTGTGGAAAACAATTGTGGCCAATCTGGAACTGGGGTTCCTTGTTTGCGACGTTGGAATTTCTTTGTTGATTGATTCCAAGTGTAATACTTGGTGGTGGTGGTGGTCTCTCAGCTCGTTGTGCCGCATTAGCCTCAGTGGAGTAAACTCTTTGGCCATTTTCCAAATGTACTGCTAAATGTACAACTGTGGGATATCTTTCATGAATTTGAAATGACAATAACCGCCACAGTGCTGATTTGTTGATTTCGTCATTCGCATTTTCCGACGCAATACCAAACATAGCCATGTCGCTGCCTTTTGTGACGTACTTGCATAAATTATTGATAAATAAATCCAGAGTTCCATAATTTCGCACGTACGTCATAGCGTCTTGAGCGTATTCGTGCATATGGCGTGGGCTTCCGATATAAGATGATGGGAGAATCGTCAGACGTCTGAACATCAACATCTGAATGAATAGCATCACGCAAGTGTATATAGTGTGTATAGTGTGTAGTGTGTAGTGTGTGGTGGTATTTGAGGATTATGGAAAGCTTTTTTAATTACCGGCTTAAAGCGAAAAACACTAGGACGATTCTGCGAAATTTTAGATGTAAAATAATTAAGTTCCGTCGATGTATGCGGTTTTAAATGATCTATTTTAGATTGATTTGATTTAATACATAGTCCAACTTTAGCTGACTCAACAACGGCTTGGGTAAGTGGTTTATTTTGTGAGACATCAAATATATCACTTTGAACTCCACTTGTAGAGCTGCCACTAGAACTGCTACAACTTCCTGGAGGAGACGGCGTATTACGATACTGTGTATATAATCCATTGCTGTCGCATCCCAATTGGCTTATGGTATTGTGATTTAAATAGCTAACTAGGTCGTCAACATTTTCAGTTTCATCGACACATGACATGGGATTGGATTTTCGTTGACTTCGTTTAAAATATGGAAGTTCAGACAACGGTGATATTGAGTCCCCACAATAATTGAAGTCATTTATATGATTTGAATGATACAGTTCCGAAAAGACATGGTAATTTTGAACATCATGTAATAATTCATTTAAGTCTAGTGATGTATCGATATGATTCAGATTTCATTTATTTATAGGTCATAATATTATAACATTTTTATTTCAGATAATATTTTCGTTTTACGGTGAGTGTTTATAATATTACTTTCCCATTTATTATTTTTACAAGGTGAGTTCCAAAGTAAACAGGACTTTTTTAATCTAGCGCCCTCTAGTGGCGCCATCTATATGTCAACTGGTGCGTTAGAATCTGATATCGTTTATCGACTTCCAGTAAAAATGTCATGACATTTCATCTATTGGAAATGAGGTTATTGCGTTTAAAGTGTCAGTATGTTTTGGTCATCGGTGCGAAAATGAGCTTCGAACAAAGAGCCAATATTAAATTTTGTTTTAAAATTGGTAAAACTTTTACCGAAACGTTTCAATTGATGAAACAAGTTTATGGGGCTGATTGCCTAAAAGATTTTACTGTACTATTAAATTAACCTTCATATATTATATGTACATTTCAAAATGAATAAAATACATGTTTTTAAATATATTTTTATTGTTGTTTTAATGGTTATTAATGCATTCTCACCGAACGGTTCTTTATGTATGCTACAGATGTGTTCTTAATTGCATCCTTCATAACAGTTCTATAACTGTTATCAATGGGTTATTTTGAAGCGATATTTTGCATGAAAGATACATTGCTACAGATTCGTTATTGATGTATGCTGCAGATGGGTTATATAACGCTTCTTTTAGAAACTTAAGTTGGAAGCGAAACCCGAAGATTGCCGAAGTGTAATATACGTTATTTAAATGTTGCGACAAAACTGTTGCAGCATAAAAAAAAAAAAAAAAAGTTGTTTCCGTCTTTCACCTCATATTAGTCTGAAAGCAAGATCGCACATATAGAGAATGCATTCTTTACTCGCAGAAAACGCATAGAACTGTGCGACTGGGGTGTTGCAGTTCATTGTGTTGGTGTGAGTGATTGGTTATGTGTGTTGTATCTTTTACCTTGCAAGTCGGCATGAAGCCGCTTCTCAAATGATATTATTCTCTGATGATTCTCTGTTGAACTTTAACGCAACCAATATCTAAATTTTCATCATCACTGAAGTTCGCAGTGCGATCATATTGGAATGCCAAGCGATTGTCTGCCAACTATCTTCGTATCCTTCTTCTTCGTCTTTCTTCGCTTAAGTTTTGTGAATACACTTGTTGCTGGCTTGCATGGCTTGTGAAGCGGCCGATGTTGGCACGACGTCCTCTAGGCATTTGGGACTATGGACAGAGTGGTGAATTTAACCTCAAATGTACGATCCACATAATTTACACAGTTCAACTTACCACCTTAAATACAAATGCTTGCTGTTGAAATTGAATAAAAATTTGCACAATACACGTGATTGATTTGATGGTCTCCAATTGAAATGTTAGCTTATTTTTAATTTTTTTTATACAATTTCACAGTGAACATAATACCGGTTTGTCACATGAAATTAACTGAGCAGAGAACAATGAGTAGCTGTCAAACACTGTATCACGCATGCTATGTATTAGAGATGGCGCTGTATGTAAAAAAAAGATTTTCCCGATTTCTGTTAAATTTTTTCCGAATTTTCTTTGTTATAAATCTTACGGAGCCCGAGACCTTTCCAACGAATGCAAAACAGTGGAAATCGGTAGAATAAAAAAGATTTTGTCAATGTTTTAATTTTCCGTGGGAAATGCCTATATAAGAGTAATCTTATTGTTTTTCTAGAAGTATCTATAATAATAACCTTTGCACCCTACTGACTAAAATCCTTGTCTCTAATTGCAAGGTACTTCCTTAAATTCTAGAAGACGAATCATAAGTCTTGTACTCTCACTAAGAAGTCAAGAATGATTTTTGCGTCATCTGTTAGAAACTTTTAATCTATACCAGACTGACCCAAAACTAACGTAACTTTAATGATTAATTTTATTGGTTAAATCATAAGTCCATATATGTATATTTACTTAAATTTAATTAATACTTACTCCTTTTAGAACATAATTTTCTTGTTCAAGTTTGTTTATTCTGTTCTCCAATGACACCACATATTCCTTTCTTTTTTTACGAGATAAGTAAGCAGACTCCCGATTTTTAATCATACGTTGCTGTTTCTTGTACATCTTTTCATCAGCTGTAAGACTTTTTAAAAATTCAAACTTAGGACTGCCATTTGTTTGTTTGGACATTTGATTAACAGAATGAGCTGCTTTTTCATGTTCTTTTATCTGAAAATCGGAGTTCTGTTCCTTTTTTAACCTTTCTGTGTTGGTCTTCTTAAGAACGATTTTTGGAATATTAGAGCCGATGGTACCATTAATCTTTGAAAAAGCCTTAGTTCCGTTTGGGTGAATCTTTTGCATTAGCGCTTTATAGTCGCGTGAGGACAAAACTATTGTCTTTGGTTTTAGTGGTGCATCAATAGTTTTACTTGAAGTAGGCAACAAGTTTGGTATTTGAGGATTATGGAAAGCTTTTTTAATTACCGGCTTAAAGCTGAAAACACTAGAACGATTCTGCGAAATTTGAGATGTAAAATAATTAAGTTCCGTCGATGTATGCGGTTTTAAATGATCTATTTTAGATATATTAGTCAAATTATTGCAGAAATTTGTATTAAATTGTTCATTGTCCCCTGATTTCATACAGAGTCCAACTTTAGCTGACTCAACAACGGCTTGGGTAAGTGGTTTATTTTGTGAGACATCAGATATATCACTTTGAACTCCACTTGTAGAGCTGCCACTAGAACTGCTACAACTTCCTGTAGGAGACGGCGTATTACGATCCTGTGTATATAATCCATTGCTGTCGCATCCCAATTGGCTTATGGTATTGTGATTTAAATAGCTAACTAGGTCGTCAACATTTTCAGTTTCATCGACACATGACATGGGATTGGATTTTCGTTGACTTCGTTTAAAATATGGAAGTTCAGACAACGGTGATATTGAGTCCCCACAATAATTGAAGTCATTTATATGATTTGAATGATACAGTTCCGAAAAGACATGGTCATTTTGAACATCATGTAATAATTCATTTAAGTCTAGTGATGTATCGATATGTGTTTGAGACGAATTCATAATATCGCGTAACATATTATTATCATACTCATTCTGTGCGATTGTTTCTAACAACGACATATCGTCTGAAAAATACAAGTTTCGACATTTTAATTATTATGTTACCTGTTTAATTAATATTTATACATAAATTAATGAACAATTTATTCATAAAAAAGGTTATTTTCCATTTTTATAAAAAAAAAACAAGAAAGAAAGCTAACTTCGGTAAAATGAAGTTTGTATACTCTTGCAGTCTGCAATTGGATCATTGAAAATCGATCCATTTTGGTAGTGTTGAAAAAATATCGAAATACATGTAAAATTTTACATTTTCATATAAATCGCTTTTATGGCAGCTACATAATATAGTTGTCCGATTTATTATATTTTTTTTTTTATAAATATACGTTGAAAAATAGAAGTTAAATTTTTTTTACATTAATTTCGCCATCAATTCTATGGCAGCTATACGATATAGTGGTCCGATTTCGACCAGACAGACGGACATGGCTAGATCAACTCGGTTGGTGAATCTGATCAAGAATATATATACTTTATGGGGTCGGAGATGCCTCCTTCACTGCGTTGCAAATACCATGGCAAAATTATAATTCCCTCTGCAAGGGTATAAAAAAATGTATCTCAAAACTTCATAGAACTGCGGGCATAAAAATTAAATTTGTACTCAAATTTTTAGAACAATCCGTGAATGCTTACCTTTTTATTTAATCTATTTACTTTTAGCCGAAAATCACTAATATTAGTGAGTATTTAAGTACTCAGAGTATTATTTAATGAAACTATCAAGCCAATTTCTCTGAAATTTTAGCTAATACTCTTTAATATATTATGAAAAATGTAGCGTAAGGCTTTGCGATTACTCAATTAGTTTTTTATTTATTGACGTTTTTTGTAGTGAAAAAACTTTTAATTTTTAATCTTTATTTTACAACAAAAATGTCAATAAATAATTAACAAATTGAGTAATCGCAAGAACCGTACGCTACTTTTTGTATAATGTATCTATAAGTATTCAGCTTTTATTTCAGAGAAATCGGCCCGATAGTTTAGTAGATTTTAATGACGGCAGTTCTTAAAATTTAGTTTCGAGATAAACGCAAATAAAACAAGTGGGGAAGCTACAGTCGGTCACACTCGACCGACTGTGAGATACCGGGTACCGGGTAATAACTTCCATGTTTATCATCCGATTTTACTCAAATTTTTAGAACTCGTCCGTGAATGCTTACTTATTTATTTAATCTATTTACTTTAAGCCGAAAATTACTAATATAGCTAATGTAACGAGCGTGCCCAATTTTTAAAACCATCTTGATCTGCGTGAATCCAATGTTGTCACCAAAATTGGTAAGACGGAGAGACGGACAGACGGAGACACGGAAAGACAGACATGGCTAAATCGACTCGGCTGGTGACGCTGATCAAGAATATACATATATACTTTTTGTATGCTAGGAGTATGCAAAAGCGCTTACTTTAAAACTGTAAGTTATAAACTATAACTTCTGATCTAATTTGAGTTGGGATGTGGCCAAAGTATTAAACTATTCTTTAAAGTGAAACTAATTTTAAGAGATAAAAAAAATATATACAGGCAGGCTCCGGTTTTCACTTTCACAAGATTCCCTCGTTTTCGTTTTCGAAATTTTAAGTTCAAAAGACTTTTTCGTTTTCAAAAACGTGCAAGTTTGTCTTGTCGAAATGAAAAGTAAATGTCCTTTTCTACAACAAATCGGTTCTTAATTGTCCAAGGAAAAAATAGTTGACTCGTTGGTCTATTGATGTTAATTTCACACCATCAGTAGATCAATCTAGTTTGTATTTACTTTTTAAATAACTCTTTTCCGACCCCACCTCGAATTCGGGAAAAAAATATTTGCCGTCGGCAACAACATCTTTCGTTTTGGTTGCCAGTGCTGCCGTACTGTTGATGGATCAAAACAATCTGGTCGAAATGCATCTAAATTTAAAAGGTGGTCATTAATAATATTAATATAATATTAATATTAATATAATATAATAAAAAAAAAAGTTTATTTTAATGTTTAAATAGAATTTTTACCAATAAAAAAAAGGTATACAAGTCATATCATCAAAGGGTCGCAGCCCTCTTGGACCGTTAAATAAACAATTTCTGCCTTTATTTGGCTTTAAAACAAACAATTAAATAGGAATTTTAGCATTCCGTTTACTTCTCAAAACATCTAAGTCATCTGTTTGAGCAATAAAAACGATTAAATATTTCGATAACAAAACGATGACAAAAAGTTTGTGAAAACCGGAGCACCTAAAAACAAAAACGTACGTTTTTGGTCTAAAACTAAAACGAAAAATAAAATAGTAGGTGATAGTTGTCTCATTCTAGGTTCTAATGAAGCCATCAAGAATGAAAACTTGTTCCCTGTATCATACCCGCATAACTGAGGTTTTAGCGCTACTGTGGCTTAAGGGTTGTCAGTTTACTAAAAGAGAACGACATATTCGTCAGATTAATTTTTAACTTTCGTTATTATGTCAGTTTTGCTATTATTATAAAGGTTATTAAGTTATGTTAAAGAAAAGTGTTTTTGATAAAAATATCACCAAATTTAATCTACAAACTTTAAGAAACAGAATTTTCCTGCATTTTGCAATACTACTTGTGAAAATTTCACAACACAGTCCTTAAAACAGCTGGCTGCAATTACAAATATTTCAATTTTATTTTTTGTGCCCGGGACTGCTTGTTCCCTTGATTTTATGATTTAAATTAGTGTTCCTTGAGGCTCCACAGGTGGGACCCTTTCATGCCATTATATGAAAAAAACCTAATTTTTGTCCGATTGTTCCTATAAAATGTATAGAAAATTCTGGTCCGATTTTGACCAAATTTTTAACATTTAGTTAAAACATCTTTAAGCTTATCCAAAAGATTTATGAATTTATCTTTAAGTTTTTCTGATCAGCAGCTATAAAAACTTTTGTCAGTATCTTCATTAAACTAAAAAAATAACGATTCATATTGATATCTTTAAAATTGAGCAAGTTATTACTTTTGGCCAAGAAAAGTCACCTGGACCAAAGTGCAGTGGTCCACACATTTACATTCACATGCCAATATTGCAGTTGTAAAAGTGAAAATTAACGTTCAATGTCTAGATAGGTGTAAAGTTAGGGAAATCTTTCTGCAACATTAAAAAAAAAAACTATGATTAAAAAACTAGTTATTAAACTATAAAAAAGGCTAAAATTAGCCATAAAATTACAATTTGATTCTGCTTTTTTTATATTGGGCATGTGCAAGCAGAGGACTGGCAGAGAAATTTGCTATCCCGCGGGATAGGACTGACAAATTCGGCTTTATTACCGACAATAAGGCTAATTTTAAGTTTTACCAAGACAATGCTCATAAACATAAGGAGCATAATGTGCGGACCTGGCTTCTTTATAATTGTGGAAAGGTGATTAATATTCCACCTCAGAGCACCGACCTCAACCCCATTAAGAACTTGTGGATGGACCCTAAAAAAGAGGGCAAAAGTGCAGTCCAGAAACAGCAATGCCCTCAAAGGGGCTGTAATTGAACAGTGTCAAAAGATATCCGTTGATATGACTTACAAAAGTTCATTAATTGAGTAATGTAATGCTAAGAGAAGTCATACAAAATATGAAACTTGTATTAACTTAGTATACACTCGCATATTTCTGCGAACAGCATTTTAAAAAATCAAAACATTGATTTTAACGATATCAAATTCTGATATCAACTTTTGTGACGAAATAAATTTCAAATAATTCGACACTGAGCTGTAAAATACCTAGCCTTGAAACTAAAGACCAGCGTGTCGAATTACAAACTTTTTTATTTATTTCATGAAACAAATGTCTAGGGACAGTTGCCTTACTTATTTGATTTTTTTTTTATTTTAAGCCTAATCTGGTAATTTTTTAGAGAAATTGATAACGGAACTCCCCCTTAACCATATAGCGTCCAAAAGTTTATCAAAAATAAAAATTGTTTAAATTGTTAAATTTGTTTCATGAAATTTTAAAATCAATAATTCAATTCTTGACTAAAAATGGTTAAATAAAAAATATAATAAAAAATTAATTTTAAAAAACACGACGGTGATACCTGGAGAATTAGTTGCAGAAGCTGTGTGCAAAATTTCAAAACGATTGGTCAACTAGATTTTTAGTAATCGTGTACACCGACTTTGAAAATGGCACTTTCAGGGGAGCGCTTTAAAGTTTTGACTGCCCATACATCGAACATAGAATGACCTCCGTTAAACTAACCATTACTTCGTTATTTTTGCTCCGATCGATGTCAAATTTGGACTTTATGTTCTTCAGATGTTAGGCATTCATATAAAAAAATAAAAAAGTGGGGGAAAAAATTAAATACCCTACCCCCCCCCTTAAGGTTATTTTTTACTTCTGTATGAATTATCTCAGAATTAAGCATAAGCACACAGAATCCAACGTATTTCAGCGAAAAAGTCCTTCACAAAGAAAATGAAGGCTTATCTAATTACGAAATAGCCAAGTTTATGCAATCTTATCATCTTTAAGCTGTAAAAAAGGTCAACGGAAGCGAAAAAGCAAAAACCGTAGTTTTTGCTAGGTTTTAGAGGGTATGTACCTATTTTTAAGTTTAAAATTATTATTTGTTTAACTTCTAATTGTTTATGTTATTCTAAATGCAATTTCCAACAAAATCAGACTAAGTGTCTAAAGCAGCCGTCGGCACTGCCCTATCCCGTGGGATAGGATTTTTCTCAGTCGGCGTCGCTGCCGCACAGTATGCACAAAAGTGAACAGAAGAATCAGTGCAAACAAATTGTAATTGTGTGGCTAGATTTAGCCCTTTTTAGCGTTAAATAGCTCATTTTTTGGGCTACAGCTATTTTTTGACATATTACAGAATATTTGAGCTTATTTTTCTTCTCATATCTAGCCATAGAGTGCAATGTTGGCATTTGACTGTAGTGTTACGGACCACTGGTCTAAAGTTTAAGAGCTAGAAAAAAGTGATTTACATCACATAAAAAAGTTAATACAATTTTCAATTTTTAACACCTTTTTTTGAAGCCGAAGTTATAGAACATTCTTGTACGCAGACTTTTTATAGTAGGTGTGTGTCAGGCCACGGAATATTAGAGCCTACGGAGAAACGCTACACGTTCGGCATTTTGTTTTTGATACAAATAAAAATTTCTAGTAAATGTCTTACTTTCTAATACATAAATAAGAAATTTTCGGATAACCCTTGCATTTAATAAAAAAAAAATAAAAAAAACTGAAAATCTGCCTTTTTTTACCTTCTTAGATGCCCTTCTTTAAAGTCAATGTTTTGATTTTTTATGGTGCTGTCCGAAAAAATATGCGAGCCAGTGTACATACATACAGTGGCACACATAATTTTGAACATAAAAAATAGCTACAAAAATTAAACGCAGAATGGTTAACTGATATTTTAACTTACAAAATATAATTTCATTTATTTATTTTAACAAACAACTTCTTAAAAAATAACCCAGGTACTTGATTTATTAATTTACAAAAATTTGTTTTATATCTTAATATTTAGTATGTCCGCTCTTTTGGTCTACAACATATTTAAGGCGATCAGGAATCGATTCCACCAATTTCTTTGTGGTTTCTGGAGGGATTTTAGCCCATTCCTCAAGTAAAGCCGTTTTTCAATAATTTTTATTCGAAATGTTACGTTGACGAATCTTGGAGTCCAGTATTGACCACAAATTCTCGATCACATTTAGATCCGGTGACTGAGCTGGCGGTTTCATAGTGTGGGGACAATTATATACGAGCCAATACTGAACAATGCCCGACATGTGCTTTGGGTCATTGTCTTGGTAGAATTGAAAACTATTTTTTATTCCCAATTTTTCAGCACTTTGGAGTAAATTTTCCCTACGGAAATTAAGATATACATTTTTATCCATAGTACTCTCAATAAATTCAAGGCTTCAGACTCCTGCTGCGGACATATAGGCCCATACCATAACATGTCCCCCACCATGGTTAACGGTTGGTTTTAGACGGTTATGCTCCAGCTCTGTATTTGCCGTACACCATACGCAGGAACATCCATCGGATCCAAAAATATAAAATTTTGACTCATCCGCGAAAATTACATCATTCCAGAATCCAGAGTCCTTACTGATGTGCTCCTTTGCAAATTTCAAACGCCACTCTCGATTCCGCTTGTTGATAAACGGAATCTTACGTGCAACTCTACCGTGTAAATCATATTTCTGAGAATACGACGGATGGTTTCTGGGCAGCACGACTTTCCTGTCATTTCCTGCATCTTACTTCCTATCTTTGGTGCCGATATTTTGGATTTTTCATTGATTTTTTTTTTAACAATAAAACGTTCATCGGAGGCATTAAAAATGTTGTTTGGAACTGTTCTGCCTTTATTTTCCACCCGATTTTCGAAAACAAAACGATGAATTATGGCTTTGACTGTGCCATCAGGTAAATTCACCATTTCAGCAATTTTCCGTCGAGAATGTCCTTTATGTAATGATTAAGGACCAACTCATGTAGCTCTATATTACACGAGCTTTCGTGATCAAATCTTATTCAAAGTGAGAAATATAGCTAACATAACATAGGCAAAAAAACAGTTATTCTTACATTCCAGCGAACGCAATCGTTCTTGGAAAACTTTGGGCCAAATAAGCTGTGAAGTTGAAATAAGCTGTATTTTTAGATGTTGGTTCTTATTTAAGAAGATGTTTGTTAAAATGAATAAATGAAATTATATTTTGTAAGTTAAACTATCAGTTAACCATTCTGCATTTAATTTTTGTAGCTATATGTATGTATCTTATGGTTTAGAAGTTATACCTATTTCATATTGGAAATTATGTGTGGGTCAAATAAGCTGTGAGCCACTGTATGTAATAATAATAATTTCGAATAAAGATTATATTGATTGTAGTTACCAATTTTAGGTATAGTCCCAATAGTTTGAATAAGAAAAATTTGTGGACAGCGTTTGACAGAATTTACACTACGACTACCATATATGTATAATTCTGTAAGGAATCTTACCGTAGATGCAATCATTGACTTCCATAATTTATAACAAATTTGATTCCATTTTCAAGTCGACGACAGCAAAAAAAGGGAACACTATTAGAGATGGAACAAAGAAAATTTGAATGAATATTCCTCTTCAGACTATCGATATTTCTAAGCTCGCTTTTATGTGATTTTTTGAGGAATGATAATAATAGCCTTTTTACACAGCCGCTTAAAATGGCATCAAATTTTGTCCTGCTGCGTCAGTTTACACAGAGCCCGAGTTGATGCGAATTCAGTAGGCGTAGAGTGCTCTGTCTAACTAGTCGCCATTCAACTATATAAAATGGTGCATAATTTAAATGAGCAAGTGGTATTTTAGCCAATCTTTATGAAATGGC
Source organism: Drosophila lacteicornis (assembly GCA_008044355.1). NCBI lineage: Eukaryota > Metazoa > Arthropoda > Insecta > Diptera > Drosophilidae > Drosophila > Drosophila lacteicornis. The sequence continues at coordinate 17,022 of VNKF01002700.1, forward strand.
TCAAATAAATTATCAGCCGTGCTCCGGTTTTCACTTTTATTTTTCGTTTTCGTTTTAGACCAAAAACGTACGTTTTCGTTATTAGGTGCTCCGCTTTTCACAAACTTTTTTTCATAGTTTTTTTTATCGAAATATTTAATCGTTTTTATTGCTCAAACAGATGACTTGGATGTTTTGAGAAGTAAACGGAATGCTTAAATGCCTATTTAATTGTTTGTTTTAAAGCCAAATAAAGGCAGAAATAGTTTATTTAACGGTCCAAGAGGGCTGCCACCTTTTGATGATATGACTTTAATACATTTTTTTATTGGTAAAAGTACCATTTAAACATTAAATCAAACTGGTTTATTTATTTAAACCTTATTTTATCCCTGTTTCTTAATGACCACCTTTTAAATTTTGAAGCATTTTGACCAGATTGTTTTGATCCATCAACAGTACGGCAGCACTGGCAACCAAAACGAAAGATGTTGTTGTCGACGGCAAATAGTTTGATCCCAAATTCGAGGTGGGGTCAGAAAAGAATTATTTAAAAAGTAAATACGAATTGGATTGATCTACTGATGGTGTGAAATGAACATCAATACTATTTTTTCCTTTTGCAATTAAGAACCGATTTCATGTAGAAAAAGGCATTTACTTTTCACATCGACAAGACAAACTTTCCCGTTTTTAAAAACGAAAAAATCTTGTGAAAGTGATAGTGGGAGCACAGATTTTTCGTTTTCGAAAACGAATATGAGAGAATCTTGTGAAAGTGAAAGCCGGAGCCTGCCTGAATGTCCTTTATATAATACAGTGAACTGCATGCTTGTACGGCAGTGTTTACTATATCGGTGATTTGAACTGAACACTGTATATGGAAGTTGTCGGATATGTAAAATAAATAACACAAGCGCCAAGCACAAAAATCATATAAACATTTAAAGTACTGAATACATGTTACTATAATTTTCGTATTAGTAGTTGATGCGAAGTTGATGCGACATTTTCTGTCCCTTTCTGACAAATGTATTGCCTACGGAAAAAAAATCGTTGCTGAGATTTTTTAGAACACTATAATATAATACTCTGCTTAGACCGCAATAACTGAAAAAAGTCACAACATCGACATTTCCTCCAATAAGCTTTGCAAGTGATAGAAAGAGACTGGAAAGAGCCACAACAGCGAGCTGTTGTGTTTGTGTAAGAGTATATTTTCTGTATCTGTAGTATTTTATTAAATATTTGGTTAATTTTGCTTGGCACCTTTGAGATTTGCAGCAATAATAAGGTGCAATATGTTATTTCTTCTTTACTTTTGAGAGTCGTCAGCTGTGTGCTTAGGCGGATTCCCAGTCCAAACAGAGTTGCAACAATTTTTCGGAACTGTGAATTTCAGCGGCAGTCTAAATAGGGTATAAATCCAATTTCACACTACAGTGATTTTCGGGGGTGACTATTGACCTCTTGCTCTCTCATGGCTTAGGCCCGTTTCCACTACAGATGCTTCTGCGTTTTGGACAAAAAGTGACTTTTTCCGTGTGTATAAGGTATAGCAATCTAGTGGTGACAAAAATGATAGTATCGATTATTTCAGCCGTTTTTGCTTATCGATGTGTGATTTTGCCCAACTACCACCACTGGCCAGCTGTTTTTTTGAAAAAATGAAATTGATTGCCCGCTTACGGAAAAATATGGAACAAATTAATGACTTTCTTTATATTGTTAAACTAATTAACATTTAATATGTACACATTTTAGCGATCTGTTGAATGAACTGGCTATTACTCTTCAGGACGATCATAGCTGGCATCTACTAAGTAGATGCTGCCTGGCGGCCACCGCCTCCTCCTACGTTACGAGCGTCAGTGCGTTGGCGTTCGTCTTTGTCTCTTCCTAGACGCCCCCTTTCACTCCAACTTCTTGTAAGACTCTACCTGTGCTTGGCAATAGCCTTCTTCAGCTTGAAAGCGGACAGCTTCAGATGGCCGAGCCCTGTGGACAGAAGCTGTCGGTGGCGTCGGCGGAGCTGCGCAGGGATCCTCTCACTGCTCCCAATATACCTCATCGTCATATTCTAACAAAACCGGCGGCGGAGCCTGCACAGGAGCCGGGTCGGTGGCGGATACTCGAAGTTTCCCTTCTCCGCCGGGGGCAGCATCTTCTCCACTTACTCCTCCATAGCCGCAAATAGAAAAAAAAGTCAAGCTCTTTTATTTTGAATTAAATTAAATTTTCCGCCAAATCAAATCCAAAACAAAAAACAGCTGTTTCCATTCAAGATGGTGCTAATAAGCAGTAGTAGAAAAATCTGTTCCGCTATTCGTGATTCTCGTGCGATAGTTGCGTAGTGGAGAAATACACTTTTCGCCTGGCTGAGTAGGTCGTCGTATTGATGATATTTTTTATCGGTAGAAAAAATGGTAATTTTCTATTAAACAAAAAAGAAGAATTAAACAGAAGAATTAAACAAAAAAGAAAAAAATATATAGATAGGGCGTGTTTCAACGTACATTTGTGTATAAAAATTATGTTGGAGACTTCAAAGTTGGATGGCGACTAAACTAAGATCGTTTATATCGATATATCGATATATTCGATATTGTTGATATTATTTTTATAAAAAAAAAAAAAAACCATTCTCATGCATAAACTATCAGATATAAGCAAAGATTAAATTCTCTTAGAAATATATAATTGTTATCTTTTTTGGCACATCTTGTTTTTGTTAAATTTCAAATGAAAAGTCGATTAGTTAAACAAAGCATTTCCTTTATTCATAACATTTTATTCATGCTTTTTTTATACCTTAATTTAGATTCTTCCTTATATTAATTTAGTGCCTTCCTTATACTTAGGGCATAACAAAAATTACTTGAAATATTAAGTTTGATTTTACACTCATTTTGGTTCAGTATGAAAAAAGATCGCGTTGAATGAAGTGCATGAAAACTCAAAAAGACCTCACAAAAATATACAAAAAATATCATATTTTCGATATTTAGGCATAAACAATATTATGATATAAATATGGTATTTTTTGTAAGTATATCGATTAATCGATATTTTGATATATTTTCGACAAACCTTTTTGAAATGAACATTTTTTCTACTAGAGTTGCATATTTCAAATCTGCATTCTTTGCTAAATGCAGCATTTTTCCTGTGTATTACGTATAGAAATCTAGGTGTGACAAAACAGAAAATTGCAAGAGCATTTACTCCTCTTTCGTGATAGTATGGATTAATTCCGTTTTTTTCGTCCTATCGATGTGTGATTTTGACCAACTACCAGAACTAGCCACCTGTTTTTTTAAACCTAGTACTCACTAGCATTAAATCCTCATCTAGCTGAAGAGGTTTTGTCTTTCTAGTGTGACCAGGTTTTATGTTTTTCACCGCTAATCCATACGAAAAGCTAAAAGGCCATACTGACGGTTGTATTTGTTTAAAACTCAAATTAAACGCTGCCACTTCGAAATCATTCCAGTAGTGTTTAATCGTGTTCTGTTAAAAAAAAAAAAACGTAATTATTTATTCTGCTCTGAACACCGAGAACTCCTCAATAGGTAGTCAGCTCTTCTTAGTGGTAGTGGCACAGGAAGTACTTTCTTCGCTGGAGTCTCTAGCATTAATAGGTGGTGGAGAACGGCAGCAGCAGCAATGGCTGCGGCCGGGGCCCTTCGGTCAGTGGTAGCATCATTGCGTCAACATCAAAGGAATCCCTAATAGAAATCCAAAGCATACAAATGCAAAACGTGAAAATAAAAATATAATTGACAACTCAGCTGTCAAAGTGAACAAAAAAAGACGTCATGAAAACTAGGAGTATATATATGAGTGGTGATAATGACAGTCTAATTAGTTGCATGTCCGCAGGTGAAGCAGATAATGTCTCTGTTAATAAATCGGAGAAATTTCCACTAATACGCAATGTTCTCAGCCCTCCAACGAAGTCAAGCAATCTTATTCTTATTTTTATTTCCACCAGTAAGAATAGTTTAATAATTCGTTTTAGCAAAGACACTTTATTTTTGTATGCTCGTGTTTTCGTAGTTCAGAGAAAGTAGCAGTAAGAGGAAGTAGCAGTAGTGATCGATAAGTTCATATGTACATATATACTATTTTTGCTATTTTAAGATGTTTCAACTAATCAATATTTATTGTGTACTCAGTTAAATATAATTGTTCCAACTTCACCATCTTCAGTTTCTCAACAGTACTCAGTCAAAACAAAATGTTCCAACTTTAGTTTTTCAACAGTCTCGTTTACCATAGGCATTTCCTAAGCCTGACAATAGTCAAAACATAAGCAAAAATGTTATTTATGATAATCTGCATGTGGGTAATGTCCCTGTGCTCATTGACAAAAGATATGCGAAACAACTCAAAACAAAAACACCAGGCGCCTTTTATCCTTTTACTCAAAAATAAATCACCTTCAAATCATCAAAGACTTTAAGGCTCTAAGTGCCTCCTTATATAAGGTAGTACCACATGTTACACTTGTCGCTGCTGGACGTGCTTTTTATCGCTCTACCTTCATACAAAGTTTTCTCAGTGAAAATCTATTATATCAAGCCAACATTTTTGGCAATCGGTCAGTGATTCCGTGATCTGTGTCAATCGGAAACAATTGATTCGTTTTAATCTGTCTTTAATCTTGCAAAGCTATACTTGCTTTTAATAACTTTCGTATTACGCATTGCTGTCCTGCTCTTCTTGAGCATAGCGTTTACCGCTTGCAATTGCACCGTGTGGTTGTTGTTGCTGCTGAGCATTGCGTTTACCGCTTACTATCGTACCGTGTGGTTGTTGTTGCTGCCGAGCAACTACATGCTCTTGTAATTTCTCTGAGCTTGGACAAGAGCTTTTAGTCACGCTCTTTGCTTTTTTGTTTTGTTCGATTCTTCTTCGCAAAATATTTCTCAACTGATTTACCAATATCTTGCGTTTGTGCTGCCATTGCATTGTTTTTATCTGCATTTTTCTGCACACAAGAAAAATGAGTATCTGCAGCTTCCCTGCTTGCACGCATGGCCGCAAATTTACCGCGCGGCAATCTACGGTTTATTGTTGGCTCTGCGACAATGTTGCACACCCTGTATGCGCCGAGATGGGGCATACTGGTGCACGAGTTGCGGATCGTGTTCGATCTCATGACGGTTTGGATTGGACGCTGCATGCATATAAAAAATGAAATGAGAGCCTTAATGCGGCAGACTCACCTAGAGTTTCAGTCTCTTGTGGCCAGTTTCAAGAATTCATTAAGACGTTTCCAGACGACGGAATCTCATTTTAAAACAATGAAACTGCTAAGTGACTCATCAAGCATATAGAGGTGTATAAGTACTAACAAAGATTTACAAGTTACAGACCCTGCAACCCCCCTTTTGCTGTTCAGCCCGGGAATTGGAACCACCAACAACGTTTTGGCCGTATCTGATTTCTCTGACGATGAAGATGATATTGCAAATTTATCTTGAATCGTACAAAACGCTGGCCCAAACTCGAAACTAACTGAGTCCAGCATGTCTCCTAGTTTGGAACCAGTAAGCGATGACCAATCGTCAACGTCGCAAGCCGCTGCATCTAAAAACGCTTCGCTTGCATCCGCCCGATCGACTGCAACTTCGGATCTTACTGACCTAACTAACTCGGTTTATGCCAACCCCGTGTTACTTCCGACAGTCATAATTTCGGCACCATCATCTGGACCACTGAATTCAAATTCAGCAATATCTGGAGTGGCACCAAGGAAACCGGCACCTTTAGCTGGTGTTGCCCGCAAAAAGTTCGTGTTTGTCTCCAGACTCAACCCAGACGCTTGTGAATCCGATGTTAAGACCCATTTGAGCAGCAAACAGAATGTTTCTGGCACCGAATTTCTGTCTCCAAGTTCAATTTTAAGCAAAGACGTGATATATCTTCGTTTCTTAGCCGGAGCATGCTATTGATCACGAGTATGTAAATAAGACCAATCCTCAGGTTCGCGGGCCTCAGTCTCCTTCACTTAGGGCTCCAAAAAACTAAGCGACTCATTTTCCATACACTACCAGAATGTTTACTCGGCAAACTGAGTAAGCTGCATGTCAATAGTGTCTCCTTTGATGCCAATGTGTTTGCCTTTACTGAAACGTGGCTCTACTCCTCTGTCTCTGACTGCGAAATATTTGCAGGCAACAATGTCATCTATAGTTATGATCGTGCAACGCGTATTGGCTGCTGTGTCCTTATTGCCGTTAAGTCAGATTTAGTCCCTGAACCTATTCCGATAATGGACATGGAGTGCATGTTAGAGTATGTGGCTGTTCGAATTAGGGCTGACGATTATTTTGTGTACGTCTCATGCTCGTATATTCCACCTAGGTCTGATATCAACATATACCAAAAGCATTTAGCTTTAATTCAGGGTATTCAATCAACCCTTGGCAATAATGACCATCTTATTGTTATGGGAGATTTCAATTTGCCTGCCATTTTTTGGCTGCCCTCATCAGAGTCGAATATTCTTGTTCCCACCGTACCCCATGATCTGGTACATGGTTCTTTAATTGGAACAACTGAACGCTGTGAGGAACTGCTCGATATAGATTCTCTTGGAATTGTTCAAACACAGACAGGCTGGAATGTTGAGGGAATAAAGGAGACCCCTGAACGGATGAAACTCCTAGATGCATATGCCGAAGCTGTATTTACTAGACGCAAAAATTTATTGAGATAATATGAGTTATTAGTTAAAAAAAAAAAAAACAATTTTGCTGTGTGGTTAGCGGTTGAGAATACTACCACAGTTCACCATTGCTTGTCGTAGGAGGCGACTATTATCCGAGCTTGTCGGAGCTAAAGGGGTAAGGCCCACCGAGCCTGTAATTTCGGTACCACGGGTTGAGCAGTGCTCCAAGTCTGCTCATTGAGGTAGGCCCCCTACCGGGGCGGTTGGCTGGCGCTTAATCCAGACACGTGCACTATGTACTCACTTGTGGGTACATTTGAATGCTGTGGTTATAATCCCTTCAGTGCGGAGGGATCCGATTCTCACTGTGAGGAACTGCTCTAGTAAAATCTTAGATTTTATTTTTGCTTCAGAGTTTGCAAATGCCTATGTCTCTAGAATTGACCCTCTCTCCAGGCCCTAAGACGCTTATCATCCCACACTTGAGATCATTTTTGAAGCTTATACTCAGACACGCGAAAAGTGTTCCTAAGCATTGAGCCAAAACGAGAGGTCAATACTCACCCTCTCGCTCTATCGTACTGCTTAGAAACACTTTTCGTGTGTCTGAGTACTGAGCTTTACTGTTAAAAAAAATTTTTCTTTTAGGATTTCCTATAATGTTGACCAATTGGATTTCGACTTATTTATCGAACCGGACTCAGAGGGTAGCCTTCAATGGTTCTTTCTCAAAACTTGTCCTTGTGACTTCTGGTGGTCCTCAAGGCAGCCATCCTGGACCTCTGCTGTCCGGCCTCTTAATAAATCATAAATAAATGATTTGCCTCAGGTAGTTCACCATTCACACGTTATGATGTACGCGGATGACGTAAAACATTGTTTGCCACTCGCGCAGTCTGACTCCCATACACTTTTACAGCCTGACTTGGACAACCTTCAGTCTTGGTGAGTCTAAAATTTGGTGTTCCTAAACAACTCTATGTGTAGCTTCATGTCCTTTTATAGGAGAAATCTTTTCCTGATTAATTATTCTATAGAGTCGTGCGAGCTTGAGCTCGGAGTCTTATTTAACCATAATCTAAACTTCACCGATCACATTGGCATTGTCGGGAAAGCAAAAGGAGTTTTGCTTTTGTCAAGCGATGGTAGAAGGAGTTTGAGGATCCCTACACGACTATTATTATTATTACATGGGCCTTATTGCACCGCGACCAGATGTTAGGTCTTTTGTGCCGGCCTGTAGGATTAGGGTAGAGCCTCTAACTTCACCGATCACATTGGCATTGTCGGGAAAGCAAAAGGAGTTTTGCTTTTGTCAAGCGATGGTTGAAGGAGTTTCAGGATCCCTACACGACTATTATTATTATTACATGGACCTTGTTGCACCGCGACCAGATGTTAGGTCTTTTGTGCCGGCCTGTTGGATTATGGTAGATAAAGGAGAGCACTTTGGCGGGGTCTATCTGTTCCCAAATCCTGTAGGGGGGGATAAGTTCACCTCCTAGTTGATGAAGTCGACGTCTGATTAGCGACGGGCATTCACAAAGAACATGTTCTGACAGAATGCAGAATCACAGAATCTGCATGTGTCGATTTCTGAAACTTTTAATATCTTAAGGTGATACCTTAGGTTGCAGTGACCCGTTAGGTAGCCTGTTAGAGTGCGGATTTCACTCTATTTTAAATTGATGATGCGTTTAGATCGCGACACCTGGGGGACGAGAAATTGTTTGGCTTGTTTCAGCCCTGCACTGTCGGTCCAGTGGCGTCTTATCTCCTTTTCCTCGCATTTCCTGAACAGTTCTCTTTTGTGTCCTTTCGAAAGTCCACAGAACGGTTCAGGGCCGATTAGTGGTGTCATCGCCCCGCGTTTAGCCAGGGAGTCTGCCACCTCGTTTCCTATATGGCCTTCATGCCCTGGCACCCAGCCCACCGTTACGATGTTCTTGGAAGCGAGGGCGTTCAGCTGCTGGAAACAGTTCTCTACAAGTCTGGAGGAGATCGTGATGGACCTCAGCGCTATGAGCGACGCCTGACTGTCAGAGAAGATGTAAATCCGTGCGCCTTGCATTTTTCTGCGAAGGCACTCACGAGCACAGGTTTCTATGGCGTGTATCTCTGCTTGGAAAATGGTCGGAGACTTTCCCATGACTATGGATTTGTTGAACCTTGGTCCAAAAATACCAGCCCCGGTGTCTCCGT
>VNKF01002702.1:0-15515 GCA_008044355.1 Drosophila lacteicornis
TTTCAATTATATTTTATAATTAAGAAACAAAAAAAATTATTCAACAGTTACACTGAAAAAAAATTTATTTAAAGAAAATTAAAGGCGGGACCACGCCTTTTTTTCTTATAATATATTGATTTAGTGATCCTAAACTTAATTTAAAAAACAGAATCCTAATATGTTGCTTCGTTTTGAAGTTATTAATTAATGCCACAAAAAGTGGTCGTTCAGCCCATAGTGCGTCGGTGGGCAGGACCTCCTCCACGTACTCCTTGGGCAGGGCAAGGTGATGCGAATTCGTGATCATAAGAGACTTGCATAGGAAGAGAAGGGTTGATGCGTCTGCCTCCGAGTTGGTAGAATCCGCTTTTCCAGGTTAAAAAATTCCAGTGGGCTGCAGTGGTTCCTGCAAGTCTTATGTCTCCAGTCAAGCTGCTAGCTTGCGGAACAACGCGAAATCTTTATTGTAACTTAGCCGCAAATAGAAAATAAAGTCTAGCTCTTTCATTTTTAATCTTAGTTCCCATTGTTTTGAATTTTGAATTAAATTTAATTTTCCGCCAAATCAAAACCAAAACAAAAAACAGCTGTTTCCCTTCAAGAGGGTGCTAAAAAGTACTTTTTCCTAGTAGAAACACCTTTTCAGCTTGTCGTGATTCTCGTTCGATAGTTGGAAAAAGCAATGTAGTGGAAAACCACCCTTAGGCGTATAGGAAACACCCAAGCTATTTAATAATAATTTAAATTTTTATATTGGCCCTACCTGTACCTGTACCCTACTCTACTGAACAGTACTGTAGGTGATCATCACCGTGCATCGCTGATTGACTGCAATTGTGCTGCTAGTCACGTTTCTGTCTGACGACGATCTGCTGACTCAGTATTCCTACGCAACTGGACAAGAAGTGACAGATATAGACATAGGCGGCGTTAACGGCAATTGCGCGCTAATTATCGCCTTGTGCGCGTCGCCGGGAAGCGAAGCAGCTTCTGAAGACAGAGGTAATGGATGGGCACTGGCCCTAGGAGCTTTCGAAGGCATTCTTGGCGGGCGTAAATTAAATTCCCTGCATCATGGCGACGACTGATGGTGATCAACTGCCGCCTTGAGCCTGCTCTTCTACTGGTAAGTACTTCATTTGGACCCAACTTTGGACAGGTGTTGGCGGGGTCACAATTTGATTTATGGCGGGGAAAAAAAGATCTGCACATTTCTCCGGCAGTGAGTTGCAGGAATGTGGCTTACTCATTAGCCAGACAATGCGTTGGTATTTGGGTCCGTCATGGCCACTAACGATGAGGGCTAACACGGAAGCGTGTGGCTCAGGATAATTGCATTTGAATGGGCCGAGGGAACCGCCTCCTCCCATGCGCTGTGTGCTATTTGAGTTTTTAAAGTTGTTGTGTCTTTGACTTAGTATAATTTTGGAATATGTAGAATTTTGTGCAGTATTTACGTAATTTTTGCTTGGCTTTTTTGAGATTTTCAGCAATAAGAAGGTGCTTTTTACTATAAAGTCTTTCTGCGCCCAAATCACCTGTTTTTAAAGCAAAAATTTACAGCAATGAAATGGACAGCGGTTCCAGAAAAGCAAGTTTTAAAATTCTGTCGTGCGCCGATCTAATTAAAATCATCCGCCTTCATTATTTCGGTGAGTGCTGTAGTTTGATTGATTGATTGGCCGAGGAAATCACCCCACTCGACAAAGTCAAGCTTTCATGTATTTTTGCTTTTAAATCCATTTTTTTTTCGTCCTGGAAATTATAATATGTAATTTCTTCTCACTCGGTTTGTTTGCTTTTAACAGTAGACAGCTTTACGCTCAAGCAGACTCGCAGTCTAAACAGAGTCGCAACAACTATTCGTAACTTTCACTTTAAGCGGCAGTCTAAATAGAGTATTAGTACAGATTTAAAAATGTAGTAGTCTATTTTTTATATAAATTTATATACTCATTATTTTTTGAGTAATATTTGTATACGAACCTATACATCGAAGCTGTTTTTATACCCTTGCAAAGGGTATTATAATTTTGCCATGATATTTGCAACGCAGTGAAGGAGGCATCTCCGACCCCATAAAGTATATATATACTTGATCAGCATCACCAGCCGAGTTGATTTAGCTGTCTAGTCTGTCTGTCGGTTTCTACGCGAACTAGTCTTTCAGTTTTTGAGCTATCAGGCTGAAATTATCAGCATAATCTTATGTCTTTAGCACGCAGTATATATGTCGGAACGGCCGAAATCGGACTACTATATCATATAGCTGCGATAGAAATGATGGAGACATTAATGTAAAAAAAATGTAACTTCTCGGTTTAAACGTATTTTTATAAATTTCGAGATATAGCAGTTTTTAACGGTTTTAGAATTACGGTTTTAGTTTAATTAAGATCGGACAACTATATCATATATCTGCCATAGAAGCGATCGGTCGATTTATATGAAAATATGAAATTCTACATGTAAAATTTACAACACTTACAAATTTCGATATTTTTTAAAAATTACCAAAATTGATCGATTTTCAATGATCCAATTGCAGACTGCAAGGGTATAAAAACTTCGGTTTACCGAATTTAGTTTTCTTTCTTGTTTTGTTTTGGTTTTGATTTGGCGGAAAATTATATTTAATTCAAAATTCAAAACTAAAACTAAGATTAAAAATGAAAGAGCTAGACTTTATTTTCTATTTGCGGCTAAGTTACAATAAAGATTTCGCGTTGTTCCGCAAGCTAGCAGCTTGACTGGAGACATAAGACTTGCAGGAACCACTGCAGCCCACTGGAATTTTTTAACCTGGAAAAGCGGATTCTACCAACTCGGAGGCAGACGCATCAACCCTTCTCTTCCTATGCAAGTCTCTTATGATCACGAATTCACATCACCTTGCCCTGCCCAAGGAGGAGTAAGTGGAGGAGGTCCTGCCCCGACGGAGAAGAGCAACTTCGCGTATCCGCCCCCGCCACCGACCCTGCTCCTGTGCAGGCTCCGCCGCTGGTTTCGTTAGAACATGACGGAGGGGCAAATTGGGAGAAGTGAGAGGATCCCTGCGCACCGCCGCCGACGCCTTCTGTCCTCAGATGCTAATTAGTTTTACAACATGAATAAAGTCATGATTTTTTTTCATATATGTATTTTCTGCCAGCGGGCAATCAATTTCATTTGTTTAAAAAACAGGTGGCTAGTGGTGATAGTTGGGCAAAATCACACATCGATAGGATGAAAACGACTGAAATAATCGATACTATCGAACTAAACCACGAAATATAAACTTTTTTATAATTTTCGTCACCACTAGTTTCCTATACCTTATATAAATGATGATGATGATGTTTGTGGTTGGTTTAATTTCCTCGCCACGTATATGACATCCTCATATGGCTATTTAAGACAGGACCTTTCGTAAAGCCGAATGGCCAGAGTGGTAAGACGTTCGCCTGTCATTCATTGGGGTGAGACTTCGATTCCTGGGTGAGGCAAATGTTTCATTTGATTTATTTTTTGGTAAATTTCTGTTAGTTCGGCCCCTTCCAAAAAATTAAAAAAAAAAAAAAAACATAGCTAGCCGGTGCTCCAACGTGCATTTGGGTATAAAAATTATAGTGGGGACGCTCTTAGTTTAGTCACAATAAACCTTTAAAGTTTAGTCTAATTCCCATACAAAATCCGTAGCAAACTCGCACACTTACAAATTATGAATACACAAAATTCAAGCGCCTGGCTGTGTGATCGTCGCGGTACAGTGGTCTGTTAAGCTTAAAACTTTTGTCAAATTGTGCTTAGCGTAAATACTATATACAAGGTGAGTTCCAAAGTGAACAGGACTTTTTTAATCTAGCGCCCTCTAGTGGCGCCATTTATATGTCAACTGGTACGTTAGAATCTGCTATCGTTATCGACTTCCAGTAAAAATTTCATGACATTTTATCTATTGGAAGTGAGGTTATTGCGTTTTAAGTGTCAGTATGTTTTTGTCATCGGTGCGAAAATGAGCTTCGAACAAAGAGTCAACATTAAATTTTGTTTTAAAATTGGTAAAACTTTTACCGAATCGTTTCAATTGATGAAACAAGTTTATGGCGATGATTGCCTATCCCGTAGCAGAGTGCACGAGTGGTTTCAACGTTTTCAAAGTGGTCGTGAGGACATAAATGTCCTCTCGCGCCTGGAGAAGTCAAAAGTGAAGACAATGCTGATTTGTTTTTGTGATTCCAAGGGTATTATCTATAAAGAATTTGTTCCACCTGGCCAAAACGTAAATGCGGTATTCTACCTTGGAGTTTTGAAGCGTTTGGTGCGCCGTATTCGACGTGTTCGGCCCGAATATCGCGAAGATGGAAGTTGGCGTTTGTTGCACGATAATGCGCCGTCTCATCGATCGACGCTTGTGTCCGACTATTTGACCAAAAATCACATTTTAACCATAAACCACCTGATATGGCACCGTGCCACTTCTACCTTTTCGGAAAAATGCATTTGCCGATGAAAGTAAAGCGTTATGCAGACGTAGAGGCCATTCAAAAGGCTTGCACCGGCATACTGGCGGCCATACAGGGCAACGAGCTAAAACACTCGATTAAAATTATATTAAATATAAAATTATAAAGGACCTTCCATGTCCTTATTTTCGTTTAATGTCAAAATCAAAAATCAGCTGTGCAGAATAACCTAGAATCAAAACAAAGAATAATAAATTACTAAACCAATTAAAAGTATTTTAAGGTACGCACTTAGTTTGTATACATATACAAATACATAAATACTTTTTCACAAAAATTTTTTCACAGAAATTTTTCACAAACATTTTTTACAAAAAATTTTTGCCTGCGGTGTTACTTTAAGTATTCTTAATTATTCATTCTTTTTATACCCTTGCAGAGGGTATTATAATTTTGACCAGATGTTTGCAACGCAGTGAAGGAGGCATCTCCGACCCCATAAAGTATATATATTCTTGATCAGCATCACCAGCCGAGTCGATCTAGCCATGTCCGTCTGTCTGTCTGTCTGTCCGTCCGTCTGTCTGTCCGTCTGTCGGTTTCTACGCGAACTAGTCTTATTTCTTTAGCACGCAGTATATATGTCGGAACGACCGAAATCGGATTACTATATCCTATAGCTGCCATAGGAATGATGGCGAAATTAATGTAAAAAAAATTTTAGCTTCTCTGTTTTATTTTGAGATATAGCAGTTTTTTATGGTTCTAGAATTACGGATTTAATTTCATTAAGATCGGACCACTATATCATATAGCTGCCATAGAAGCGATCGGTCAATTTATAAAAAAATGTAAAATTCTACATGTAAAATGTAAAATTTACAAAATTATATATTTTTTCAACATAGCTAAAATGGTTCAATTTTCAATGATCCAATTGCAGACTGCAAGGGTATACCAACTTCGAACTTACCGAAGTTAGCTTTCTTTCTCGTTTTTCTTTCTCGTTTATTATGCACGGCCGATTTTTGATTTTGACATTTAACGAAAATAAGGACATGGAAGGTCCTCTTTAATTTTATTTATAATATAATAATATTGAAATATAAAAAAAAAGTCGTTAATTCCTACGTATTTTACGTTGTAAAGTTTTCGATTTATTTATATTTCACGCATAAATGTATTCAAAGTGTGCAAAGTGTCCACATATATAGTATTTACGCTAAGCACAATTTGACAAAAATTTTAAGCTTCACAGACCACTGTACCGATCGGGAATTATGCATAACTTTAAAGATTTATTGTGGGTAAACTAAGAGTGTCCCCAACATAATTTTTATACCCAAATGTACGTTGAAGCACCCCCTATATGATTTTTTTTTTTTTTTTTTTTTTTGTAATTTTTAGGAAGGGGCTCCGTTAATAGAAAATTTCCATATTTTCTTGTCTTCCATAGAAAAATGTTTGTCTGTGATGACAATTAACAAAATACATTTACCTAAAGTTCTTGCACGAAATAAACTGTGATATTGAAGAAGTCAATATTTTGACTTTTTTTTTTAATTTAAATATTATTGAATAGAATTGAAAATATAGAATTTTTGTTATATATTTGAATACTACTTTAAAAAACTGCATTTAAATTTTCTTGATAAAAGTCGTGTAGCACATAAGTTATATGAGAAGCTTATGTGCTACACGACTTTAAAGTTTGGTTGAACCTCTGTACGAAATAAGCTGTGAGTCACTGTATCTCCATAAAGTATATTTATTCTTGATCAGCATCACCAGACGAGTCGATCTATCCATGTCCGTCAGTGGGTCTACATGTCTCTCAGTTTTTGAGCTATCTGAATAAACTTTCAAGATAGTCTTTTTTCTGTTCTCATTAGTACACTCAGAATAAAAATGAACTTAAACCCTTTAAAATTGACTTATATTTCAGGTCATATGAACTATTTTTTAAGCTTAAAAAACGCAGATTTATTTTAAGGCCATGGCATAGTCTTAAATTTTAAAGTTATAACGACCTTAGGAGACCAAAATAACCTTAATTTAAGTAATTTAATAACTTTAAATATTTATGGACTAGAAGTTTTTTCAAATTGTGGTTCGATCAGCCAAAATAAAATAAAGATAGTCTATAATAGCATCTCAAGATATATACTTAATTTCCCACGAATGGAACATGTGTCGGGTTATGCCTATACAATTTTTGACGTAGAACTTAGTGGATGTATAAAGATGAGAATATTGACATTTCTTCACAAATTAATATATAAGAAAGAAGCAGCATACCGATTTGAAAAATTAACATTTACTGCGTTTAGAAGACTAAACAATCTAATTTGTATAAGGCCCAGATCTATGACATCCGAAAGACAATTTTTCATAATTGCTATTAGATTATGGAATCAGCTACCAAACAACATTAAAAATATTAGCTATGCTATGCAAATTAAAGAAAAGGTACTCTCACAAATTAAAATAGCCCCATAAATTAATTAAATTACAGCGACTTAGGATTAGGACTAGGATTAAATTTAATTAATTACATTAATATAAAAATAATAAAAATAAAATTTAAATTGTTAGATTAAGAATATATTATGCACAAATTTGGTTTAAGTTTAAGTTTTATGACCGAATTTATTGAAACACATTGTGACTAGCGCACTAATTTATAAGTTTTTTAAACTTGTAGCGTTAGGAAGGCAAATAAAATCAAATCAAATACGTGCAAATTTAGGCAAATATTGACAGTAGAACAAGTTCATAACAGCGCTAAAAATAATCCCATACAAAACTTAGATTAAGACCCAATAGATACCTTAAATCTAGTCCATTATCTTAATTCTTTAAGGATGGATGGATATATTGTTTTATTAAATATATATACAAATTCTTATTAAATAAAGGTAACAATCAAAATAGCTTAGGTTTAACAAATTCTTGCTTATTATTTATTTAATATGAACATCCTAGCGCTACAAGTTTATAATGGATCTGAACAGGGGCCGTTCGGGATAGTAATCTATGCAGTAATATAAATACTGCGATAATACATAGCAGCTTCTTGTTGAGCTTCTTTAATTTGCTTGAGAATTTTAAGACTATATTCGTCTTTGAAGCGCTTCTCAACAATGGGGATGTCGAGCTCGAAATTGTGTATCAATAAGTCTTCTTTAGCAGGAAATCTCTTCTCAAAATCACGTTTAATCTGTAAAAAACATAACATAATAATAATTAGTTTACTCGAGTCCATCCGATTACCAAATCAGAGCCAAAGGACTGTTGAAAAATAGGCCAATCTTTGATAATAACGTATAATTCACAATTTGAAGAAAAGAATTCCGAACGTTATCTCCCAATGCACACTGGGGTAACAGAGCCAATTTCGGCGATCAAATCAACCAAGCGTGATAGAGGAGCCATTGTAATTTTTTCTTATCGAGATTAATACCCTTATAAAAAAAAAACATGGTTACCAAAAAAAAAATGTTTTTTTAAATATTTAAAATAAGTTAAAAAAAAAAAAAATTTAATTCTGTAAAAATTAGATTATGCTATAATTGTACAATTTTACGATATATTTGCTGAAAATTAGTTAGCCTTTAGTTGTTTAAACCCATTTTTAATATACAAAATATAAATTAAAAAAAATGGAAAAATAAAAGCATTTTTTTATTTTATAATACATTTTTAAAGAAGATTTTAATAAAAAAAATTTACAGGGAGCTTAACATATGGTAAATTAATATAATATGATATGTTAACACAAAACGAAAGAGGACCTCGTTCATTCTTCTTCTTCTTAAGCTTCTCAATTTCGATAATTTAATATCGATACAAGGCATTGTGATTACTATTTGCTATTGAAATAATATTTTAAACTTTGAAGTAAGTATTTACCAGTTTTTGCCCGACTGTTAAAGTTTTTTGTGTATTTATAACTTAACCTATTAGGAAAATAACATTTTAAGCTCAAATTGATTGAACATAATTAAGTTTTTTACTCACAGGAGCTACTTTGGTAAGGGACCCTTAGTTTCTTATACATATGCGAATAACGCATAAACTATAAAAGTAAAGCAAAAAAACTTGACAGATTCGAATTCTGCGACAAAAATTAATTAGAACACGATATAAGTTTGCTAGATTATCTTTGTAAATGGTAAATATCAGATTTAAAATGTTTCGGGAAAATTCGTCTTTTTTGAGGTTAGGAAACTGTTAATCGATTTTCTCAAAAAAGGCACAAAAGGGCACCTCTATTTTTACATATTTGAAAGTTTATATCAAATAGTATTTTTCACTAAAATATGAAGACGGGAAAACCCGGTACTTTCGAGAATTCTCTATAGTTCTGTAGAAATAAAGCCTAATTTAAGGTTTAACAAAAATATTTTTTAAAAATATAAAATATTTATATTTAAATATTATATGATAATTCGAAATTAGTTTATACGTCAAATATTTCGATGGCATACCAACATTTTTATTTATTTAAACAGGTTTTAAAAAAAAACATATTTAAAAATGAAGAAAAGTGTAGTTTTTATTTTGAACTAAAATTTGTAAAAAAATGTGTATTTTTGTGAAAGGATTGTGGTGGTCATGTAAAATATAAATCAAAATGCTTTGCAGAAATTAAAAGAGCATTTTATGTACTTTAAGTTGGCATCAAAATTTTTGGCGAAATCTAAAATTTTTTTTTAACATTTAGCGCCGAAAATGGCTCTGTTACCCCAGTGTGCAATGGTGGTATAAGTCTACAAGACTTTTGTCGTCACAATTATTCTTCAGCCATAGCAAGAAACATTTTACGTTCTCTGTATCTAGATCTTAAGAAAAAAAGTACGTTTAAAAAATATTATAAAAATGTAAAAATTTATTACCTTCTAAAACGATTGAGTTTGCTGACGTCGACAGCGGCAGAGTTTTTACGAATATCAACGTCGACCGGTAGAACTGCAGGGAATAACATTTTAGTAGAATATGTTTTTGAAAATATTTTGCTATTACGGATTCAAATTATCGTATTGACAAAACTAAATCTGACACTAAACGAGAAAGAAAGCTTACTTTGGAGCGCCGATGTTTGTATACCCCTGCAGTTTGCACTTGGATCATTTAAAAATTTTAAATTAAAATCGATCCATTTTGATGAAAAATATCGAAGTTAGTAAATTTGTATAACATTGACATTACATTTTACATGTCGAATTTTACATTTTCATATAAATCGACCGATCGCTTTTATAGCAGCTATATAGTTGTCTAATCTTAATGAAATTAAAACCGTTAAAAATCTCAAAATTTATAAAAATAAGTTGAAAACAGAGAAGTTAAATTTTTTTTTAAATTAATTTCGCCATCATTTCTATGGTAGCTCCATATATGATATAGTAGTCCGATTTCGTCCATTCCGACATACATATATTCAGAGTGCTATAGAAATAAGACTATGCTGAAAATTTCAGCCCGATAGCTCAAAAACTGAGAGACTAGTTATACCATCTGCAAGGCTATAAAAATCAGCCCTTAATAGCCTTTTTACACAGCCGCTTAAAATCGTATCAACTTTTTCCTGCTGTCCCTGTTTACACAGACCCAGAGTTGATGCGAATCCAGTAGGCGTACATGCCTCTGTCTAACTAATCGACATTTAACTATTTAACTATGCTGTATTACACAAGATTCAAAACAAAAAAAAAAAAAGCTCCAATCCTGTTGATGCGAAATTCTGGAGTTGAATCCCCAGATCACGAAAATGGCTTTAATTGTTTTTTCTATGGATACGTTTTTTTAAAAACCTTTTTAAAGTTTTACACAAAAAAAATTTGGTCATTTTACGTTTATCATTTCATAGCTCGAGTTGTAGCCAACCAATTTACCCTTCAAATATTGTATTTTACAGGTAATAAACTAACCTTTCGATTTTAATGGATAGGTACTTTGTGTGTTATAGCTCGGTAAACTTGAAAAAAGTGGAAATTTCAATCCGTTAACTCAAATGTTAACGAGCTGCTAGCATCCTAAAAACTCGAAAAAAATCAGTTGAAAAATCAACACGTGTTTTTTTATAAAGTTTATCGCCCAAAAGTATCAAACAGGCCTTCAACTCCAGAAAGCCGTTGAAGAATAGATTTATCGTAGATTTAGTTAAGTAAAATTAGAAATTTAAAAAAAAAAATTGGGCGGATGTCTACTAGATTAAAGGTACAGTGTTGGACAACGCCTTTAGATGGTTTGTTAACTTTGCTAGATATGATGAACTGTCGGACTTAGTTTTGAAAAAAATAAACTATGTTTTGTTAAATAAACAAAACTTTACAAAATTAAGTTGAAGTAAGATAAAAATTAACCTATCGCCTTTATATACATACAGCTATTGTGAACTAACTAGAAAGATGACTATGGTGGTGGTTGAAGTAAGATAAAAATTAAGTAATCGCCTTTATATTTGATTTGGGTCATTGGTCATTAAGGGGTTATGCGGCCTCGCGGCTATAAAACGTGGTATAAAAACAAACTTTTCTTTCTGCAGAAATAATATAGCAATACTCATGCTCCTCCTCCTTCTGTACAAGAGCTCCCCTTCAAATTGATATTACTCCTGATTTTGAGTTGATAATTGGGTAATCGTTTTTTTTTTTTTTCATTTTAAGGGCGGCGGGAATCCTTAAGTCTTATTTTCTGTCAAATTTTCTATTTTTTTCCCCCAAATTACATTCCACTGATGAGTCCTATCCAGCTTATGATGAAGATGATTCGTCAGATACAACAAATTTTGAAATAACTCTGATATCTTTCTCATTAGCTGGCACTGCTATTTTATGAATTTTCCAATAAAATAATTTTTTTTTACGAAGCACCGCAGGATATTGATTAGATCCTTATTATTTACTGAGGATTAATGTTTCAAGCTATAGCACACAAAGTACTTATCCAATATACATAAAGTGTTTTAAAATCGAAAGCTTAGTTCATTACCTGTAAAAAAAAAACATTCGACAGGTAAATTGATTGGCTACAACTCGAGGTAAAACTTTAAAAAATCTTTTAAAAAAAACGTATCCATAGAAAAAAAAATTAAAGCAATTTTCGCGATCTGGGGATTTAGCTCTACCGGAATTTCTCATCAACAGGCTTGGATTGGAGCAGTTTGAGTGTAAACTAGTGTTATTTAAATAGAGCAACTGGTATGTTAACCAATCTTTATGAAATGACTCAAATAAATTGTGCATTGTATATAATACAGTGAACAACATGCTTGTACGGCAGTGCTTACTATTTCGGACTGAACACTGTATATGGCAGTTGTCGGTTATTTAAAATAATTGACACAAGCGCCAAGCACAAAAATCACTAAATACATATGTAAAAATACTGAATACATGTTAGTATAAATTTAGTATTAGTAGTTGATGCGACCTTTTCTGTCCCTTTCTGACACATGTATTGCTTACGGTAAAAAAGTCGTTGCTGCGATTTTTGAGAGTTGAAGCAGATGCGCCTCTGTGTAAAAACACTATAATGTAAAAATATTTGTAATACTATTAATTATATACAAAAAAAATACATAAAAACGAATTCGATTTTTATTTTTATAAAATAATTGTTTAAATTTATTTATTAAAATATGTACAGTACTTCCATAAATACAGCATAAAAACACTGAACACAAAATGTAGGAAATATACTTTTTTTTAGGACATTAATTCCTTATAATTTAGGGGGAAAAATTTCAAATTTAAGGCTATGGGCTTGATAATCAAGGCCACAATGGCCTTAAAAATATATTTAAGGTCATGTAGTCCATGATTCCTAGATTTTAAGATATATGACATATAATCTTTTTGAAATTTTGTCAGTTTTTTTTTTTTTCCCTATAACTCTTATACCTAAACATTTTCAAAAAAAATTTTTGTAGAAAAATTCTTTTACGATATTATATGTCATTTAAATTAATAAACTAGCTCAAGCCATTTCGCCACAACAAATTTCTAAAAAGTGGCCTGTTTTGCATCGAACTCCAACTCCACCAGAAGCATTAAACTTTACACGTGTGTAATACTTAGTTATATTTAAAAAAAAAAATAATTAAATATCTTATATCTTATATATGAGTGTCAGAATGAGAGGATTATAAAGGTGTCGGTGGACGCGTTTATAAAGAAAGAATTAAATTGAAAATCAAGTTTTGGAAAAAAATCAACTTTAAAACTAGAAAGGAATCTAGCTTCGACAAGCTAAAGTTTAGAGTGTATAACC
Source organism: Drosophila lacteicornis (assembly GCA_008044355.1). Lineage (NCBI taxonomy): Eukaryota > Metazoa > Arthropoda > Insecta > Diptera > Drosophilidae > Drosophila > Drosophila lacteicornis. The sequence continues at coordinate 12,705 of VNKF01002702.1, forward strand.
TTTTTGCAGATAAAAGTATTGCTTTTATTAAAATATGGCAGTTTTAAGATGCAGTGGTCTGAAAACGCCCGTCGTGACACATATATACATATACATATATGTATACTAAATGCTTAATTTCAATGTATACATCTTTTCAACTAAGTGCCAATATGGAAACTATTTAAATAATTTGTTATTTATAATTTTTTTAAATACCTATAAATCGTCACAAAATTTAATATCATACATTTTTATACCCGGTACCCATAGGGTACAAGGGTATTATAATTTAGTGTCAACCGAGAATGTATGTAACAGGCAGAAGGATAAATCTCCGACCCTATAAAGTATATATATTCTTGATGAGCGTCACCAGCCGAGTGGATTTAGCCATGTCCGTTTGTCCGTCCGTCCGTGTTGGTAAACAGATCTGAGAGACTAAAAGAGCTAGAGTTTCCAAATTTGGTGACGTCATTGGAATCTGTTGCACGCAGATATTAAGTATGTTTTAAAATTTGGCTAAGCCCACTTCCGTCCCCCAAAATCATAAAAATCGCTATATAAGCTATATTCGTAACATTCGATTAAAAGTAAATACATAAACTAAATAAATAGGATTGTGCGGATTATTTCTAAAAATTTGAGTAAAATCGGATGATAAACATAGAAGTTATTCAACAAAAACAATGTTGAGAATGCCAGTGCATGTTGCTTAACATGTCCCTAGCAACATTTGTCTGTTTTGGGTGTTGCTCAACATGTTCATTGCAACATTTGTCATTTTTGGGAGTTGCTCTCTATGTTCCTAGCAAAATTTGTCTTTATCTGTCAACATTTTCTTTTTTCATGTTCATGTGTTTTTTAATTTCACCCACAATGCTTTGGGTACCGGTTATCTCACAGTCGGTCACACTTGACTGTAGCTTTCCGACTTGTTTGAGTTGAATGTGCGATCGTCACTTTTATGTTACGTCGTTAAGAGGTGTTTTGGTTTGATTAAAATTTTATTCAACGAGAAAGAAAGCTAACTTCGGTAAACCGAAGTTGGTATACCCTTGCAGTCTGCAATTGGATCATTGAAAATCGACCCATTTAAGTAATGTTGAAAAAACATCGATTTTTGTAAATTTTACATATTACATGTAGAATTTTACATTTTCATATAAATCGACCGATCGCTTCTATGGCAGCTATATGATATAGTGGTCCGATTTTAATGAAATGAAAACCGTAATTCTAGAACCATAAAAAACTGCTATATCTCAAAATTCATAGAAATATGTTGAAAAACAGAGAAGTTAAAATTTTTTTTACATTAATTTCACCATCATTCCTATGGCAGCTATAGGATATAGTAGTCCGATTTCGATCGTTCCGACATATATACTGCGTGCTAAAGAAATAAGACTATGCTGAAAATTTCAGCTCGATAGCTCAAAAACTGAGAGACTAGTTCGCGTAGAAACCGACAGACGGACAGACGGACAGACGGACAGACAGACGGACAGACAGACGGACATGGCTAGATCGACTCGGCTGGTGATACTGATCAAGAATATATATACTTTATGGGGTCGGAGATGCCTCCTTCACTGCGTTGCAAACATCTGGTCAAAATTATAATACCCTCTGCAAGGGTATAAAAAGAGTTAGGTTTACTATGTATTTGGTACACTTGAGCCGACAATCTTTTTGAAAAGTGTGTTGGGCGCTGGACATTGAACCAAGACAATTAAGTTAACAATGCGAGCTTTTGTTGAGGCCCTTATTTTTTAGCAAGATCTCATCCTTATCTAGATTGCCTGCATCCGTGACCTTCTCTTACAGTCCTGTGCAGCCTAAGGCAATTACAGCTCAAACGTACTATATGTCTCCTTGGTTGCTTCTGGTGGATTTAAATTGAAGCCTCTTCGAAATGTATTTAGAAAGCTATGCGATGACACGCAGAATGCACCAGACATAGAAGCAAAAACATATTAGGTGCAGTTTTAATGTTTTAGCTCTTGGGTGGAAAGTCATGTTATATATTATTCGTTTCATTCAATTTAAGGCAGCTCTAATAAACTTTCATCTCATTTGCTTCAATTTATTCTTTGTCATGTTTTCACAATTTTTGTGGATTTAGAAATTAAGTACATAAATAGTTATCTGCAAAATTTAAAGAATACCCCTTTGAAGTCATGTATACAATTGAAAGCAATATTTGCAATTACTTTATGAAGCGGATATAAAAAATTATTTATATAATGTTCTCAGTTCTAATGGTATATCTTCCCTCTTATATCAAGAAGCAATTAATCCTATCATTCAATCGCTTTAGCTTTTGTTAAGGTAAACAACTCGATCGCAGATAGTCTGCGTTTTATACGCTTTACCTGCGTATAATTTTTATACCCGGTACCCATAGGGTACAAGGGTATTATAAGTTTGTGCCAACCGAGAATGTATGTAACAGGCAGAAGGAGGCATCTCCGACCCCATAAAGTATATATATTCTTGATCAGTATCACCAGCCGGGTCGATTTAGCCATGTCCGTCTGTCCGTCCGTGTGAAACAACAGATCTCAGAGACTATAAAAGCTAGAGTTACCAAATTTGGTGACAACATTGGAATCTGTTGCACGCAGATCAAGTTTGTTTTAAAATTTGGCCACGCCCACTTCCACCCTCAAAAATCATAAAAAACGTTAAATAAGCTATACTCGTTTTTTTCGGGTAAAAGTTAATAAATACAAAAAATGAATAAAATAGAGCGGTCGTTTCCTGAAAATTTCAGTAAAATCGGATGATAAACATGGTAGATAATAGCAATAAGGTTTGAATTTTAAC
>VNKF01002703.1:0-14246 GCA_008044355.1 Drosophila lacteicornis
GAACGAAAGATGGCCCTGGGCAACCTCCACAACCGCAAGCACAAGCAATCCAAGAGATCCGCAGAGATCCAGTGGCTGAGATCCCCAACTGACATTTCAATATGCCCGTCAAACGATTCCATTTAACACAATTTATGAGTGGCGATTCGCGGCTTCTGATTCTTTGGGGTCCGTGGAGAATAAGTGTGTCCAAGTGCTGGCTGGCATTAACCGAATATTGTGGGTCCCCGCTGATAACTGGATATTCACCATCACCACCTTGGCATTTAGATCGTAGCATGTGCAAAAAGTGGCCGAGCAACAGGAAGATGCCAGAAGTGGCAGCACGCAAAAAAATAAATATCTAAAGTTGATGTTAATAGATGAATATAGCTAAGAACCTAGGATAATACTCTTTTTACAAAAAATTATTAAGGATAAAAATAAAGAAAGATATTTACAAATATAACTACAATATTCCATAAATGATTAAGATTATGATTGCATACAAATATGTAGTTTTTACTACAAAACTTGTAATAGTCTAATTAATTAATTAGTTCAATTAACTAAAAAATCATATAAATGGTAGTCTTATCGAATTGCAAAGTTCTCTAGAATCTTATAACTATCAGGAAAAAAAAACGTGTAAAAGCAAGTATCCTATTTAAAACTATTATTTTTAGTTTAATTAAAACTAAATCCCCTAATGGACCACAAAAATTATTCTCTGTGCCCTGACACCGCTGAAATTTCTTAATAGAAGCACCGAAACCAAAACAAACAAACAAAAAAAAAAAGCGAACGTAACTAAAAAGCAGCAGCCGCAGCCGCAGCATCGACTCGGCGGAATCACAAATTAAATGTTAATGGTAATACCCGACCACAATGGAGTGGACTGGAGCGGCGCCTGGGATAAAAACCGGATTTGTGGCAGCCACAGACAGAACAATGTGTGCATAAATCTAGCGTCAAAACATGAATGCAATTTAACCAAACTGAATGAGCGATTGCCAGGGATTAGCCGAGGCTCGGCTCCGACTCGGATGCGACGTACCCGAAAACCTGCTGGAGCTGCTGCTGCGGCTGATCAAATCAAAACTTGACATTGTGACTGAGCCCCACTTAATGCGGCGCAGAAAGGAAGCTGGAACGGATCGGATCGGATCGGATCGAATGGAAGGTGAGAAAGGCCTACCAACCCGACGAGATTACCCATTGAGACACGCATATCAAGTGACAGATATTGCATAATAGTCGAATCCGACGGCGGACGAAGACGCTGCCATCCTACGTGACGTGCGGTGAAAGTTAATTTGGCAAAAATATGTAGAAAAATTATGAAATGTGTTTTCCTTTCGGTTGCCACCGCATTGTCTTGTGGCAAGAGTATCAAGCGGAAACGGCAAAAACGGTGCCTGTGCCTGTGCCTCATACAGCCAGCCACTTGTGCCGCCCAATAGGTTAATAAATACATTTCGAATGGAAGCAGGAAGAGATGAGATGAGAGCATCACAAGCAGATAAGCGGGGTTATTCTGTATCACCTTCATAAACGTTTGTATAATTTCATTATCAGTAATTTGTTTACAAACCGATCTATTTCCAGTTGCAGTTTTTGTTTATTTTATTATAAAACCAAGTGAATCCAATAAATTTCTAAAACTTGTCACTTTTCATTTTAATTTAAATTTCCTGATTTTAATTTAAAAGAAAAGAATACTAAGAGGCCCAAACCCCCTTTCTCAATGTCCGGTTAAGTGTAAGTCTCACTTATATACACTTCCTGTTATAATTGAAACGGCAAGGGACCCTTCTTTCTCAATGTCCGGTCATAGATAACTATCACTAGCATCCATTAATTTTATAAGTTAAGGTGACTCAGAGTTTAGGTAGAGCTACTAACTCCTTTTTCAAATTGTCCGGTTAAGGCTAACTCTCACTATTTATTGTATAAATTCAATTGAAAAAGAAACTCATAGACACTAACTCCCTTTCTCAATGTCCGGTTAAGGGTAACTCTTTCTATAAATTCAATTAAAAGTCTATACTTAACATGTATACCATATTTGTCAAGGAATCTATATTCTATTACATTTTCTAACATTGCCAAATAAAAAATGGTAAAAAATATTACATGCTCTTGTACCAAAATGTTCAACAATTATTGTGCAGGATAATTGTATGTTGCGCGGTTAACGACTCGAAATTTGTTAAGACAATGTAAACTCCCACTTCTAAAACGGAAACCTCTGTACACATTTGAAAAACTTGACTCATTTTCATAATCACAACTCTATGATACCAAGGGCTAAAAGCAAGGTCTCTCTCCGGCCATTCAACGACAAAATCCCATTTAGCGTGCGGCATTTCTCGTTTGTAAATATTATATCGCGCAGCTGACACAGCTGACAATTACATGTAAGCACCATGAAGGGGCCAGCAAATTGGCGACCGACAGGCATTTCTCTGCCATTGTTCGCTCGCTGGGGCCAGGTGGTTTTTCGGTTTTTCTGCGAGAGCCTTGGCCATTTTAGAAAGGCCCCAGGCCCCAACTCGGCGAAAGGTACAAGAAAGGTGCTCTCCACTACACATCCACGATCGCCATATAAACAGACACGAGTGCAGGTTGGTTTAGTTAGGTCTAGACGTTTATTAAACAGGCTGGGCTCGTCAGAGCAGCTCTTGTTGGGCATATTGGAGTGCACTTATTATTTGAGCACATTTTTATTTTGTTTATTTATTTGTATTATATTTCAAATATGTGTTTGTTGCAACCAAATCACTGGGTTTGGTTGTTGCTGTTATTACTAATGTATAGCTGGTGGAGTCGCGCGGCGCTTACTTCGATTCGGCTGCCGCATTGTTGGACTTGGTGGCTGCCTTGATGGCGGCTGCCGAGGTGCGTTTCACATTGACCAAGACATTGCGCTTCGTGGAAGCTGGACCTGGTTTAGCGGCTTTGGCAGCCGGCTTGGGCGTTGCCTTCTTCACGGGCTGCTTGGCGGCGGCGGCGGTGGTCTTGGCCGGTGTTGCGGCAGCGGCAGCAGCCGTGGCAGCTGGCTTTTTCTCCGGCGACTTGGCCACCGGAGTCGCGCTGTCTTTAGCAGCTTCCTCCTCCTCCTCGGCATCGCCATTCGCTTCCTCTTTGGCGTCTTTAAGCTTGTTTTTCTCGCTGCAAGTGGACCCACATTATATAACCTGATGGATTACTTCATTATCTTCATACCTTTCAATGTCAATGTTGAGCACGGACTCGTCCTCCTCCTCCTCTTCCTCCTGGCCCATCGGCTCCACATCGGCCAGCAGGTCGCCCAGATCCTTGTCCACCTCCTCCCACAGCTTCTCATCATGGGTCCCGTCGCCCTCCTCTCCATCGCCGTAGTCCTCCTCATCATCATCATCTGCCTTGCCGTCATCAATCTCCTCATCGGCCTCCGCCTCGTCGTCGCCGCCACCCTTCTTGTCCTCCTCCTCGGGCTCATCATCCTCGCCACCCTCCGTCTTGGCCTTCTTCTCGGCCTCCTCCTTGTGGCGCAGGAAGGCCTTTACATGGGAATGCTGCAGGCAATGCTTCTTGGTATAATCTTCCAAGGAAACGTCGTCAGTCTTGCCGGAATAATGATTGCACAGTTCGCAGTAGAAGGCTTCAATGGTCTTGATAAAGTCCGGGCCAATCAGACCGCGCTTGCGGGTCTCCTCATCCGTGCTCTTCAGAGCGGTTTCGGCCTCAATCACCATGGCGTCCACATCGGCATCGATCACATCCACATCGATCTCGCCCACCGAGTCGACGGTGAGGAATTTATTCAAATCGATCTCGCGCTCATCCACGCTGTCATCCGAACCGGACTCATCGTTACGGGCCTTATTCTGGAGGAGAAAAAGAGTTCATTAGAATTAAACCACACACACAGAATGCACAACTTATTGGATGGGCTCATAGCTCAAAAAGATTAGAAAGTGTAATTTAGGAGACCAAAGAGACCGAATATTTAAACATTATAGAAACTTTAAAGTGAATACAGAAAAAAGAGTAATGTGAATTTTAGATCAAACTAGTTTGGAGCTTTACAAAATATATGTCACTAGGGATCATTTCCTGATTTTAATTTAAAAGAAAAGATTACTTAGAGACGCTAACCTGCTTTCTCAATGTCCCGTTAAGTGTAACTCTCACTGACATACATTTCTTGTTTTAATTCAAATGGAGCAATGGAACCTCTGGTTATGGATCACTAGTATTGTATACTTTAAGAGTTAAGGTAACTCAGAGCCAATAACCCCTTACTCGAATTGCCCGTTTAAGGCTAACTCTTACCATTTATTGTTTAAATTAAATTGAAAAACAAACTCAGAGATACTAACTCTCTTTCTCAAAGTTAACTCGCACTATTATTTCCATATAAGATATACCCTTAAAATTCGTACCATTTGTCAGGGGATTTTTAATTTATTACATTTTCTAACATTGCCAAATGAAAATAGAGTGTGATTGGGCGTCTGAGCTTTTCACCCCTACCTGGTACATATTTACATACTATTAGACTATTTAAGTTCAAGGTTTTAGCATTGTAACAAGGCATAGGAAAAGATTAAAGAGCGTTTACGCGATCAAAGTGGGAGAGCTCGCCCGAATCGCTCTCCATAAGCTTTTATTGAAAGAGCTTAATAAAATAAGTTCTACTGAGAATCGAAGACCCAAATAAATAGATAAACTGAGAGATCTGAACATTCACTACGCAATAAGCAATCTGAGGCACTTGCTTCAGGAACAACAAACATGAAAAATAAACTAAAGCATAAAGAGCGGCCTAGATACGGGTACATACATCTAGGTAAACTTAGCCTAAGACTCACCCTTATGTGCTCCAGAGAGCAGCGATGATTCTCATAGAGCATGGCATTCTTGAATGCCAGGTGACAGGAGCCGCAGTAGGGCATCAAGAACTTCTTAATGGTCTTGTGGTGCTCGGAGACCTGGTGGAGATTCTTGGGCTGGCGGTAGGCCAACCGGCAAAGGCGGCAGTACCGCGACTCGTGCTCCTCCTTAGCATTCTCCTCGATCTCGCGCTGGGTGGTGCGCTGACGAGCGCGCATGCGCTGGAGATCGGCGCGCTGATTGAGGGCCACCTGGCGCATCGAGTTCTTGTGAGTGCGCGAGTTCAGATGGTAGTTGTACTCCTGCAGATCACACAAGGATAATATAAGTATAAGGAGGGATGTGCCAAGGTAAGCAAACCCACCTTGAAGGTCACACACTTGACGCGACAGTGGACACAAATGAGCTTGATGAAGCTGCGCTTGCGATTGTTGTGGTCATCGTCGCGGTGACGCGATGTGCGGCGCTCTTTGGTGCGCTCATCGTCCGAATCGTCCTTGTCTTTGCGCGACGAGCGCTCCTTCTTGGCAGCCGACGAGGACTTCTTCGACTTGGCGTCCTTGGAGTCGCCACTATCCTTGTCCTTCTTCTTACCTGCGCTGGACGACTTGGCCTTCTCGTCGGCCTTGTCGCCGTCAGCCTCGCCGCCCTCGGTCTTGACCTTTGCCTTGACGTCCTCATCGTCATCGGTGGCGTCGCCGCCCTTGGCGCTTTTCGGATCGGACTCATTCAGGTCTTTCTCCTGATCCTGATCATCGTCGTCCCCACCGTCGGCATCGTCATCGTCGTCGCTCTTGTCCTCGGTGGTGGCCGACTTGCTGCTGCGCTTTTTCTTGCTCTTTTCGCCCTTGTCGTCCTTCTCATCATCGTCGTCATCGTCATCATCATCGACATCATCATCGTCGTCGTCGTCGCCGCCGCCATCAGCGTCCTTGTCCTTGCCTTTCTTCTTCTTGCTTTTCTCAGCATCATCATCGTCGGTCTTCTCCTCATTGTCGCTGGAATTGTCGCTGCTATTCCCGCCCTGGCGTTGGCGTCGCAACGAGCTACATTTGTGGGTGGAATGAATTCGAGAAATTCGAATGTGAAGTCATAGTCAAGGTGGCACAGGATGTTTTTGTTTTTTTTTTTTGTATTTTTTTGGGAGCTCCGCAGAGACAAGGACAAATTCGAAATTCAAATGGTAATTTTGTGGTTTTTTTAGTACGTAAAAAGTAGAAGAAGAAGCTGGTAAAGGTGATATAAGCTAACAAAATACGTTCTTGTCACATTATATATTATATATAAGGTGTGTCATATATGGGTGCTGTCATATTTATATCGTTCGTTCTACTAGCTTTTAGTTTAACACAATATTATACTTTTGGCTGGGATATACTGGTCTACGACGGAGATCGGAGGAGTCTCTGTGGAGGCAGGCAGCTCGGTTGATCTGTCACCGAGTGCTCTCTCGTTCTCCTTCTCTCCTAGCTCCGTTCTATCGGAATCTCACAGTTCACATTCATAGTTGCTCGAGAACCTTTATCTTTATCTGTTATCTTTACGATTTAACGATGCAAATTGGCACACAATGCGACTCCGACATTCGTTCGTCGTTCACAGATTAACTCACATTTTTCGGATATATATTTTTGTTTTTATTTGGTGTCTATTTACCTTTTCAGCTGCTGAATCTTGAGCAGGCGGGCCCGGTCTTTCTGCTGAGCATAGAGCAGCTGGCGGCGCATGGTGCGCAGATCATTCGATTCGTTGAGGTTGCGGGTACGGACAACGCGCATGGCTCCCACACGCATCCCGCTGCGCATCATTCCGCCGCGCATGGACATTGTGCCGCGGGGTCGGGATATATAGTTGTTGCCGGCCACGCTGCGCATCATCCGCTTGGGCGGACCCATCGAACCGTCGCGCTGATGCCGGTTGCCGCCGCTTGCTGAATCATCACGCGGACGGTAGCTGCTCGAGCTGCCGCCGTTACCTCCACTGTTGTTGTTGTTATTACCGCCGCCGCCACCGGTGCTGCTACGCTGATGATAGTTGGAGGATGAAGAGCCAACGTTCTGCGATGAGGACGAGGGTCGATCGCTGCGATCGTTCGACGAGGATGTGCGACGGTAATCCTAGTGACGATTGATGAGTAGGAAGGTGTGTAGGAGCTCGGTTCATTGATTGATTTATATTGATTGATTTTGGTATCGAATATAGGTAGTAGATTGATTTGTACATTTATAAAACACAGATAGACTTGTTGGTATGAAAAGAATTGCTATATAAGTAGTAGTTACAGACTGTAAAATATCTGATCCTGGTCCTGATTTCTGATATCTGATTCTTAGTTCTGATTCTTATAGTTCTGATGCTGAATCTGATCTGATCGGATTGATTTGATTTGGTTTGGTTTGTGGGTTATCGCCATATGTAGGCTGTTATTTCCTGCAGCGTGTTTTTATGTGTGGTAGGTAGCATGATGGAGAAACCTTAGATACGCTTATACGCTATATTGCTACTTAGATTTGGATTGCAGATAGATATTTATTTATGGTATCTGTGTGCTCGAATTGGGGACAATTTGACAGCTGGTACACAGAGATACCCGAGAGATCAAACGGATCAAAATCGCTTCGATTGCTTCGAACGTTTCTACGTTTCGGATCGGATCAGATCGATCGATCGATCGGTCGCTGGCTGGCTGGCTGTCATTTTCTATAGATCGTTGCCGATTTGTAAATATATACATTTACGGCGCTCCAAAGTGTGCTATAATCTGGCAACTTTGAGTCGGCGCTGTTTGCTGTTTTAAGACATATGTTAACGCTTTATAACGCTCGATAGGCTCAATCGCTCGATCCCGCGTTTAAGCCTCACAAACAACAGTGCTATAAATATTTGGAAAGTCATTAACATTACAAAGTACAGGCCGTCGCTTAGCCTAATGCATAATTCATATATATGTATATATAGGAGACCTCTGGAATGGCGTGCGATTTAGCATATGGGACAAGGGCAAAGTATAACTTACGTCTTGGCGCGGGCGCTTGCGGTCATCGCTGCTGCGATCGCGAGATGAGTCCTAGACAGGCATTGGGGATGAAAATAGATTGCATTATGATTTATGTATATAACTTATGTGTATATCATTGAAACCACATCACTCATCACTGCTGGCTGCAAGACGACTGGCAGAGCTCAAAAAGGCGTGACAAATGCGCCGGCAAACGACACACATTCGTTTTTGGCCTCTTTAAGTTTGATTCTCTAAATTAATTTGAGGTTTCTATATATCTTCTGTTTATAATTACATATTTTAACACGTGATAATATATTCCCATTCAATATTGCCATTTTGTCTATAAAATGTAATTTTATTAAAATTTAAAAACCTCTCAGAAAATGGATTATTTCGAAATGTGGAACAAAAGATATTTGCTTTTACTTTGAAGAGTTGCATCTGGTCTGATATTATTTTTACCACATCTCTGTCTGTATTCTAACAATGAATATAACTATATATAAATATATATATACTCTCCACGGAAACAAAAATAAGTGTGCTTGCGATAAGCCAAAAAAAAGAAGACTTTTTGTTGGAAAAAAGATTCAAATTTGTTCCAAAAATATTTGCCATAAAGCGAAGCCAAAATACAAAATAGATTATACACAAAAATACTACGTATTTTCCAAATTATAGTGCAATTTGTTACCGTCAAGTGAAACCAATGGACCAATAACCGAAACAAGGTCTAAAATGAGCTACAGGCCTCTTTCTCTGAGCAAAATGTTGTATTTTTCTTCCCTTTTTTAATTATCTCACTCTTATTACTATTCTTCATTGCTTCTTGTATGTTTCGAGGTTTTACCTGCTAACATCTGCAAGCAGATTCTGTTTATCTACGTATTTTGTCTGCTGGAAAGATAAGAATACGAGAGTTTGCAGATTTATCTTATAATTTGTGTATATATAAGGAACCATGTTTGCATTTTCTAGTGGAAAGTTGGGCATTCAATTTAATTACTATTAAGTTATAAAATAACAAACCCTAAGAAATAACTGTAAAAAATTGAATTTAGTATGAAACCTTAGAATAAAACATTAACGCAACTTGTAAGGACTCCAGAGCTAGTTATCACGAATATGTGTGGACTTTTGGGCTGTCAAATCTCTAGCAGCAGTGATAGATGTTTGCCAAAAGAAAATATATTTAATCCCATAACTCACATAGCTGCGCTTGTGGCTGGAGCTGGAATCGTAGCGCCCGCCGCTGCTCGAGTTGTGGTGCGTGAACTTGTCACGACTCCGGTTATCATAGTGGCTGTTATTGCCGCCTCCGCCGCTGTTGTAGCGATTGTTGTTGTTGTGGTAGTTATTCTCGTAACGGCCGCCATTCGGCCGGTAATTGCCCTGGGTACGTGTATTGACGTAGTTGCTCGAATTACGATTGTTGTAGTAGCCGCCGCGAGTGGTACCACCACCACGTGGAATGAATCCGCCGCGTCCACGCATCTTTATCTCTTCTCTTTGTCTATGTATGTATTCTCTTCTGCCAGACAGAGAAAAGGCAAGGGCAGGTAAAGAAAGATTAGAAGTGTATTAATTCACTTTGCGGCGGCCAACCGTGACTGCTGCTGCTAGTGCAATGTGTGTGTATGTATTATGTGCGCGAAAAAAAAAACACATTCGTCCAGCGCAGCACCCCGGAAATCTGCCTGTCTACTTGCGGCCGGTGGCGTCGACTCGTTTGGAAAGAAAATCGATATTGCCGGCCCCGTACTTTCGCGGATTATTTGCACTGATTAAATCACCACTTACCTTCTGTTATGGTACGCTATACTTAGCAATTCACTGTAAGTATTTTTTTTCAACAGAAATTGCAAGTTTCCTAGCTTATTTCACACGATTTCCGAACGTCTTATTTTTTCCTCGAAAAAAATTTTCTGGCAATGGCGAACAGTATCAGTGTTGCCAGATGAAAATTTTGCTTTCCCCCTAAAAAAAATCTCAAATAGTCATTATTTCACCCTAAAAAATCCAGTATTCCACCTATATTTAAGAACAGTGTTGCCAGATAGAAATTTAGCTTTTCCCCTAAAAAATCTCAAAAAGTCGATATTTTCCCCTAAAAAATCCAGTCTCCAGATATTTCTTCTCTTAATTATTTGAAATTAACAGTTTTTTTGAATTTAGCGGGGTGACTGGATTTTTTAGGGGGAAATATAGACTTTTTGAGGTTTTTTAGGGGGAAAGAATGTGGCAACACTCTAATTTTGTACCCGGACATTTTAAGAGGTAAGCTCCTTTTAATAATTTTAATTAAATTTAATTCTATTAATTAATTCATTGTTACAGATGGGTATCTACATTAATTTCTACGGACACGGTTCCAACAGGGGCTTTCGTGGAGGGAGAGGCTTTCGCGGAGGAATGCGAGGACGCCCAAATTTCCGCGGCAATTGGCGGGGCCGCGGAAATCCGGGAAATTGGGGAGGCGGTCAAGATCGCGGTGGACCCCAACCCCAACGCGGTGGGCGTCAACCCCAACCTCAGGGCATATGCGGCATCAACCGCGACCAAAGGCGAGCCATTGCCCGCGTGCTGACCAGGGACTGGCCTGTGGAGGAGCAGCGCATTCTGCAGCGTGCGTTGATGGATGTGTTGAAGAGGTCCAGCTCTAACGCGTCCAACGAGCAGCAACAGGAACAGCCGATAAAGGAGGAGCCCAACGAGCAGCCCAAAGAGGAGCCCAACGAGCAGCCCAAAGAGGAGCCCAACGAGCAGCCCCTTGAGTGGAATCCATAACTAAGTTACTAAATACAATGAAATAATATAGTTTTCTGAACGTGATCTCAGCAAAAAATACACAATACATACATACGATAAATACATTTATTATAATTGTTTGAAAAAAAAGTACGAATTAAAAAAAAAAAGGAACTTAAAAACGATGTCCTTAATTATTCCCACGTGTTGCCGGCTGACCTGGTCCAAAAATAAACAAACCAAGTTGAGAATCCATTTGAGCTTCCCTTTCACTCTTGAAGGCGCATGAGGTGGATCCGGCAATGAACGGATCCTGGTGTTGCTGCCCGTGGGCTTTGTGCTCTACAGTTTGCCACTGTTCCTTCGCGTGAACGGCACCTCGGACTACGTAATCGACGAGGATTTCCACATCCCGCAGGGTTTGGCCTTTTGCCGGAAAGAGTTCGATGTGGTAAGAGCATGAGTAGACCAGTAGATTCTGATGGTTATTCACCGCTTCCCTCTTTTAGTGGGACCCGAAAATAACGACGTTCCCAGGTCTGTACCCTATCGATAGGCGGAGGGTGGTAGGTCCGGGGTCATTTCAAAATTGTGCGCAGCACTTTTTTTGAAAAGGTTCGTTAACCCGGTTTGAGTGAAAAGTAGAAACAACGGATCTCGAATCAGAAGTGTTCGCACTTGCGCTTCCTCCGTTGTTTCAAACCGGGCAGACGAATTTGAGGAGAGTCAGAGTGCGGTACTGCGGCTCCGCAACGAAATGTGTTAAGTGCAGTCAGAAAAAAAAAAGATAAAATATTAACCGAGAGCGAGAGCCGCCCGCCAGTGTGGGAATAAATTAAAATTTAATTTAATTTAACAAAAATACACCAGAGACAAGAGAGCCGACCAGACCCAGGGGACCTTCGAAGGAGGAGGCTAGAGAAAAACGCCAGGCCATTATTTTTCGACCTGGCGCCATTTTTTTTTTTTTTTTTGCGGGACCAAGCATTTTCTTTAATGGCTGCCAAATAATGCTTTTGTGGCTCGCGAAATTAAAGTGTGTGGTGGTGGCTGACCAAGAATAAAGCTGGTGTTTTTGTTTGCGGCTTTCTGGAGCTTTCAGGCCAGATTTTGGTTAAGCCGGCGGACCCAATTTTGTCGGCTCGGTCCGATCACGCCGCCGCAACCATAGCCACAGTGTTGTATTTAAAATTTTTCGCCGCCCTAGTGGCGGAACCGGGAACCACCAAAGGCTTCAGATAGTTTTTTTATAGCTTTTAATAATAAAGATCGTTGTTATTTATTATTCCGTTTTATTTATTTATATCAATATTTATCTCTATATTTTTATCCATATTTATTTATTTATTTATCCAAATTTATTTAATTATTTAACAATATTTATTTATCTGCCTGTATATATATATATTCTAATGATTCCGTTGAGTGGGCCCTTTCTTAAAATTTACTTTGATTAATTTACTTTCTGCATAATATCAGCTACAAATCTTCGGTTCGGATTTAAATGTTATTAAATCATAAATTAAAATAAATGTTTATAAGTGGTACAAAGACTTCAAAGAGGGTCGGGAACGTGTTGATGAGAGCACGTCAAAGTCGTAAAAAATCAAGGGTATGATGACAGTTTTTTTCGATTTTCGTGGTGTGTTGCACTATGAATTCCTTCCACCTGGCCAAACTGTTAATAAGGAATATTATTTGAGCGTTATGCGGCGTTTGCGTGAAGCAATTCGTCGAAAAAGACCAGAATTATGGGCCAACAACTCTTGGTTTTTGCCTCACGATAATGCACCGTCGCACACTGCACTCGTTCTTCGTGACCATTTCGAGAAGAATTCGACGCATATCGTTCCGCATCCACCGTATTCTCCTGATTTGGCTCCGTGTGACTTCTGGCTATTCCCAAAACTCAAGAGACCACTCCGGGGATCGCGTTTCGAGTCGATTAAAGAAATAAAAGCGGAATCGACGAGGGCGCTCATGGCTATACCGGAAAGGGACTATGTCGCCTGTTTCGAGGATTTGAAGAAACGTTGACATAAGTGTATTTTATCGGGAGGGGATTACTTTGAAGGGGATGAAATGGATTCAGGAAAATAAATAAAGAATTTTCACTTTACAAACAAATTCACCTTACTTTTTGCCCACAGTAGTACAACTGCTGGCAGCAGGAGGCGCACCTGCCGGCGGCAGTTTTCGGAGCAGGCAGTGTGCTCATGCGTCAGACGAACATCGTGTGGGTCTGCATGGGCACCGGCATGACCGTGCTAGACACGCTGGTCCAGCAATGCGCCCGTGCTCGGGCCGTGCCGAAGGGGAAGATCCGTTTGCTAGGCAAAGAGGTGGGCACTGACTTTACTCTCACTTTTTTCTTCTTAAAAGCCTGTTCTTTTCAGATGTGGCTGCAGCTCCTTGGTAGCCCCAAATTGCTGTGCAATTGCATCCTTAGCATTTTGGGCAAGTGATGCTTTTAGGCTTCGATCATCTTACCCTTCGTGGGATTCCATTGCATCAATGGATTCTGCTGGTGGTGTATCTGAACACCGAGGTCCATCCATATCTGCTGGCCGACAACAGGCACTACACATTCTATGTGTGGAGCCGACTGTACGGCCGGTTCTGGTGGTTTCGCTACGCCATGGCTCCGGTCTACCTACTCTCGATTGGCGTGCTCTTCTGCGGACTGCGTCACATGCCGGACAGCTTCAAGCTGGTGTTTCCCCTTAGTCTGCTGCTGATGCTGTGCTTCCGCATGCTTCTTCTAAAAAAAAACCATAAATTTCTTTCAATATTATTATATAAGTAAAAATAATATTAGGTAGTATGCTAGAGATAATTACACCACTCCCCCTTTTCAGCGATCTTGTTAGTGGTAGACCGGACAGTTTTTTTTAAACCATCTCAGAATATACAATATATTTATTTCTTTTTTAATTTTTAAAAATTTTTCAATTTTGTTTACTGATTAATTATAAGAGCATTCTCTTTTTTGATTTTATTATTGAATTTAATTTTTCTATCTATTTCGGATGACTTTTTCTTGTCACTTAACCATTTTGCATGTAATCTTTTACAGTGATTGTGAAGCAAATGCTGAATTAAATTCGTCAATATGCTTCTTCTGTGTAAGGCACATGAGTCGGATTGCATAAACCAACATGGATATCGAATGTTGGTTATTTCTATGCATTTCCTTATTATGACTAGGGTAATGTTGAGCTGGCTTGGAAATTTATAAAATTCTGTTTTAAATATGCTTATACGAAGCATAGATATTTCAACTATTTTGTAAGGGGCAGTGTCAGTACAATTTAATGCCTTTTCACATCTATGACAACTACAAATTATGTTTGTTATTAAATGTTTCATAGCTTGGCGTAGTCCAAGTTTGTTACCAAACTCCAAGCTCGCAATATTTATTAATGGGTCTTTAAATATATAATGACAATCATCATTTTGTAATGGTTGTTTGCAAATATAATGTGCCAAATCAGAAACAGTTGGGCAAATATTATTCCTTTGTCTCAGACTAGCAAAATAATCTTCAATCGGATCTTGACAGAGTCGGTTGAGAATAATATATTCTATTTCTTTAGTTTTTATTAGATCTTCACAAAGAGCCGTTATCTGGGCG